>VWZV01015684.1:161523-327076 GCA_013397155.1 Irena cyanogastra | reverse complement strand
GCCCAACACCACAGTTTTACTGAGATGGTGTTAATATTTAAGAGGCAGACAAAGAAGGATATAAAAACATTAAGTGCAGAGGGAGTAATTTTTATTTCATTTAGCATACTTTCTCTGTTCGTTGTCATGTTCTGTATAATGCCTAAGACCCATAAACATACCTAAGGTTCCCAGTTTTAGAAAATGGATCGATACATTCATCCCTTGACAATATCCGATGGGAAAAAAGCTTCTTTTCAGGGTCCAAAAATCCTTTTAGAAGAAGAAATTAAAAAGTTAATGTTCAAGATGTATGTTCCTTGTTTATATTTTATATACTACTACTAATTTAATTTGTGCAACAGCAGTTTAACAGACAATTTTAAGGCATGAGATCAGATGGGAGAAAGTACAGTGGAAAGTATTTGTAGCTAATTCAGTGAGATTAATTTAAAAAATTCCACCTAATTTTCTTTCGAGATGGCAACAAAACTGAATTTGTGACAGCCAAATAAATAAGGCTGAAAGAGATACAGCAGTGATAGACACATGATTTTTGCAACTTACATTTATCTCTCTATAGTTGGTTCTTTAAATCTAAATGCTCTCCTTAGCTCATTATGCCTAGGGACTGCAGAGAAGTCTCACAAGAGTCGGCAATGTGCTGCAATATTTAAGCACAGTAGGAAGTTAAGAGACAGTTCCAGCCAGAGCTCTTACATTTGTAGGTGTTAAGTTGTACCTCTAACAACTACTTCAATACATTTACTCATAATGAATATATCCTGGGACTTTTAGAAATATTTAGGCCCAGTTGGAGTAGCTTTTCTGACTGCACTCTTCAAAAAAAAAAACAAACAAAAAAACCCCCAAAACCAAAACAGAAGCTGTGCTAGCTGATCTTAAAGCAAGATAAAGTGCTATTATTTAGGAAAATTATGACCTGGGTGTACAAACACTATGCACATGCTTCTGAACCTAGTCTCCAGTAATGAAGTTCACCTTCATGAGCAGATCACAGCCACATAATTGCTTAGAAAGAAACTGGCATATTACATGCTAACCTGTATTTTTCGTTTTACTGAATTTCTACAGAAACTAGTATAAAATTCTCATTATTCTTATGAATAATACAAGGCAGTCAATACTTACTTGGGAACCATCTTTTCAAGTTTTACTGTCTTTTACTTCAAATGATGGCCATATTATAACCAGAATCATACTTCAAAATTACTACAGACTCTCTGGACCAACTTTAATTTTCTTTCAAGGAGCTCAGATTTGCACACAACATATGTTCAACTCCTTTTAACAGTCTAGATGCCAAGAGTACCTTAAGGTGGGACTCCAAAAACAAAGTTTTAAAAAAACTAAAAATCAGTCATCACTTCTGAAAGATGATCCTGTATATAATTAATACTGATGTGTAATTGGAATAACTTAAAACCCATAGAAGCAAGAAAATTCTGAGTTAAGGACAGAGGTTCAACCTTAACTCACCCGACTATGCTTAAGAATTGCTGCAAACTCGTAGAATCATCCCCTGTAGTGAGACCCTTGCAGTACCTAGGCATAATGAATTGAGAGAATTAGCTACAAAGATTTATTGCTGTACACACATATACTTTGACAAACTACAAAAGCTGTCACACAAGTCTCTGTTCTTCCCAACAAAATTATCTTCCACTAATTGTCTGAATACACAGGAACGCGCTACACTGAATTAGACAGAAGTGCACTGATTACATGGCAAAACTTCAGTGAGGCACTCTGCTGCAATGTTGCCAAGCTAAAACTGTAAGAAAAATGAAGCTGAACTAAAAAAGTCCACATGCAGAAAGCCTGGTTGCCAGAGATTAGAGATAAGGTAGAATTCAAAAGCTTCACAGCAATGCTTTATCACTAAACTACAAAATGCACTGAGGATAGAGCTCATCAAAGATCTACCTGCAAAGATACAAGCCCACCTTAGGAGAGTCCAAAGCCAAGCTACCTGAGTAACAACACAGAAAACAGCACTGGTCTCTTTTTAAAAAGTTCTTTCCAGGTCAAACTGGTTTCTTTTAGATGTTCCCTAGTCACCTAAACCAACATAACAAACAATTTGATGTTTTCACATCTCAGGGAAAGGGCAGGTAACATTTCATCATTCGTTTTCTTCAACACACCAGGCACCCACCAAAGCGACTCTCTCACTGTCCTCTGCAGTTGGACAGGGGAGAGAAAATATAATGAAGAGTTCATGGGTTGAGATAGGGACCAAGAGAGACCGGGACAAACTGAGCTTCCATTTAGTCTCATAAATTAGACACTGTGCTAGGTATGCCCCGAAGTTTCTTGAACAAACTGAAGACACTGTAATTATCCTTCGCCATTAGGAAGGACTATCCAGCAGACTCACCTAGCAGAGACTATTGCCCCAGTTGTTTGTTTCCCATCTCAGACTGGCTCTTTGCACATAGACTTACCAAATTGTATTGCCTGCTCTTACACAGACTCTCTTAAAAAAAGAAAATTCATAAATAAGTGAAAACTAAGTTAAAAACATCAGAAGATACAATATTGAAAACTAACTCATATTGGGGATGTCTCAAATCTTAGAGACAGATTGAGTTAAATAGCAGTTCTGAGGAGAAAGTATGTAACAGTTAGAACCAACATAAATCTAGAGTAAGTCCTTTTATAAGTAAACTCAAATTGAATTTCTGGAGAATCAGGTTGCCTTCAGTTCTACTTGAGATTCTACTTTACAACTTGGAAAGAGCTGTTGACCCAATCTTTCAAAAGCAGGGACAATTTCAGACACTGGTGATTATACATACACGCAGTTTACATTCTGTAATATAATTGCTGTAACAAACCATATATATGAATGCCCTCAACTTGGTCCTATTTTCTAAATTTCATTGTAAATCTGGAGTGATTTCACATTGCTTTATTGTTGCTTAATAGCTTCTGAACTTAAAATTCTCTGTGGCATTCTACAACTAGCTTTTAAGCTAACATCTGTTTTAAATATACCAAGCTTCTTATATAGAGAGCAGAAAAAGAAATTAGGTAACAATTGCCCAAAATAATTATTTAGTAGAGAAATAGTCCAGGGAGCTCTAGATAATAATATCCAAAGCTCATCTTCATAAACATACTACCAGATATCACTTTGTAAACATGTCAACCTAAAAAAGGATTTAAGATAAATTATTTCAGCAGATACAAATGGTGTTTACAAATATCAGCTAATCCCACTTAACAGCTGGCAGGAGTCAGTTGAGATGAGAAAAAAGGACTGACAAGATGTCATCTCTTTTCAAAAGCCTTCTAGGATATGAAAGGAGCAGCTCAGAGTTCAGAATTCACAAAGATATATAGGATGCCTACAGAGGACCTAAGCAAACAACCTCTTTCTTATGAAAAAGATCCCCAGCATTTTATTACAAGGTCATTCTTTATGTAACATAGAGATAACAAAGTATCAAACTGAGAGCCCTGTGAGAAACCACTTAACCAACACTGCCATCAAGTGTTCTCTATATGTATCAGCTATGTATTTCTCTAATAGAGCACCTTGGCTGCACAGGTGGACCAAAGGTTATATCCAGGGCTTGTCCACAGACTTCAGCTGAAACTATCAACAGCAGCGCACAAAAAACCAAACAAACCAAAACGAACAAAAAAACAAACCCTGCACTTGCAGTTTCAACGCTTTTGATGAGGTTAAACAGCTTCAGGCAGAAATCCAGAAGTCTGTGGGTGACAGGAAGCAGCAATACCCTAATTTGCTCATTTGGTGGCTATTCCCTCCATGCAATAAATGGGGTAACTTGAGCATGATGACCTCAATAAGTGTCAGCCTGTGGCAGCACAGGGACTGGAGGGTAATCCGCATTGGGGCTCAGAGACTAAAATGGGCAGAGGACCTAATCACACAGAGAGAGAAGACAGGGAAAACACTCAGACATCATGAGTTAACTACCTCTGCAACTCCTCCCTGACTCTGAAGGCCACTTGTACTATACAGCTTCTGACGTTAGATCAGATTATGGCACACAGATCCAGGTGAGGGAGACTGCCCCCTCACTTTCTTACTACCATGTATTTAAACCCAGTGCATAAGAAAACTATTCCTCTTTTGCCACAGAAAATAAAAACACATTTTAAGATGGACAGAAAGGTACAGAATTGTTCATGCATCAGCAGTACACAACACTTAATCCAACAGCAAGACTGACAAAGCTTTAGGAAGATTTTTCGAACTATGGTCAAAGATTGAGCGACATAGAAACATTCACTTGGATTGGCAGGACAGGACATGCCTTAAATCTTTCAAGGAGTATTAGCTGGAGACCACAAATAAACATCACATTCTGATTACAGAAATATTGTATGTTGTCATTCAGAAGTCTCTTATAATTGTCATTACAAGCCTCTTCTATGGCATTTAACATGCAGAAAGAATTGTTTATATTTTTTTCTAAAGCATTTTAGAGCTAACTAGAATAGCTTGATCTCTAACGATTTTGAAATCTTCCTTTCTTGCCAAGAAGTTGGATTACTGGGACATTGTTGTTCAAAACACTCCTGGCAATATGACACAAAAAAAAGCAAATGTGAAAGACAACTTAAAAAAAACCTAGGAGACATGGAACAGCAGCATGCATAGTTTGACAGAGTCATAACCTAAAATATTGTTAATTATATTGTCTTAGATCTACAGCCTTGATAAAAGGAAGTTTGAGGAGAAAATGCTCTTCTGACAGAGAAGACTAAAATTGGCTTTTATCCTCTCTTACCCCATATGTTTAAACCAGTTTAAACACATGGCGTCCCTCCTAACACAATTCAGACCCATACACTCACATAACCAGGGCAGGTTTCTTTTATGCTTCTCGGAAAAAAAAACATTTCAGCCACTGATCCACACAACAGACTACTACTGTTATAATTCAAATACAAGTTTTCACTTGGAGAAAATATTTTTAAATTCTTGAGAAAAATATGTGAAAATATTGCTAGATTTCAGTTTTTCATGAAGTAAGTGTATTTCAGCGCTCCAGGACACTAACAGAACTGCTGTAAATTGATTTATAGCAGCAGAACTTCCTTTGGTGAAAGGAAACCATATGGGGGCTGCGTTCCCCACAGGACAAGATGATGTCATATTGTTGAATTTTTATGGAACGGTTACATTATATTTGTAAGACAAGTGAAGTTGCAGATCATTGTTAGGGTCCATCAAAATAATTTCTTACTTAATAAGAAGGCACTAGTTAACAACCTGATTCTCTAACTATCAGCGAAACAAGGCAGATCTGATGGGGAAAATAAAGGATTATTTCTAAAATTACAGGCCATATGGGCAGGCACTGTGTTGTAAACAAGCTAAGAATTCCACTCACAGGACTATTTAGGAGATGGCTTTTCACAAAACAAAGAACAAATACTTGAAAACAACTGCACAAAGAAAATTAATTATATGAGTATGAAGGCAGGGTAGGTAAATATTGTTAAATGTAAAACACTACTCACCTGCAATTGTATGTGCATACAGTCTGCTGCCAAAAGTAAAAACATGTAATTCATAGAGCTTGGCAATTTTTTCCAGGAATTCTTTACAATGAGGACGCAAACGTGTGTGCAACATAGGCTCACCTCGACCTAACTGGAAATGAAATATTCCCTAGAAGAAAAACCATGTTGAGTATTATCAAAATAGCAAACAAAATGCTGTAACAGAAACATTCACTGCTAAGTTGTCAGCATTCCAGAGCTACCCTCTTCTCTCACTTCAACTTTATTTGGTCCTACTAGACCAAAGCAAGTTTTGGCCACAAGATTATGTGGATGAATACAATCCAAAGCACATTTTTGCTCTGTGCCTGGCAGTCCAACAATAAGGGTTTCAAATGCTGTTGAAAAATTTATGATGCAGGTGGCTTTCATTCAAATCTTTACTTATGGCAAACCAATCTGAGAAACTTCTCAACGTGCTTGTTCCAGATAAGTTCAGGATCTCACTACAATCTCTACCTCACAGTGAACTTCTGACAATCTCATTTCAATATGCACTGAGCTCAGAGAAAGTATCTTCTTCATCCAACAAAGTCTGTCTATGGAAAAATAGTATCACAGAGCAAACCAGAAGGGAAGCTTACAGATAAAGATCCCAGTTAAAAACCTCACAATATTTTTAAAATTATTTTTCTTCAAACTGTGAATTTATACTGATAGAGGCATAGCCTTTCAGACCCACAAGATTTTTTGATCCTTAAGTTGAATATCCACGGTTCCCTTTCCTCTTAATTGCAATGTACATTTCTAGCTTGCTTTTTCCTAGCAATTGTGAACATATGATGAGCCTACTGGACATGCAAGAATGGCAAGAGGAAAGAAAAGAACCAAGCGATCAGTTTGCATGATATTCATGTTTGAGTTTACATCCTCTTGTTGCAGACGCTACACATTTCAACATGTTTCTTGTTTTAGAGCTTCCAAATTAGAAATGTTACAAATCAATATCCCTTGTCAGTTCAATAACAACTGTTTCATGAAGAAATTAAACCACAACACACCAACCTCTCCCCTCCTCACTCCCCCAAAAAAGATTGAAAAAAAAATCCCCTACACATACTCATGGAATGACAGACACACGAACACACAGAATCACTCAAAAAGGGACTTTGAGCAGTAATTCACTGTATCTGCTTCAGACTTGGTAGTCACATTACTGAGTACGCAGCTTGTGAATTGCAGAGGAAGGAAAGGAGAGATTAAAAATAGTGACCTGAAACATCTCTCAAAATGATTAGAAAGGAAAAGCACAAGAAAGGAAAAGCACAAGAAAAGAAAAGCACAAATGGAAGCAAATGTCAATTTAAATGTAGAGAAAAAGGAACATATTACAGACTTGTTTCTCATTTTCTTTTATTCTTCAAGTACAATTTGACCTAATCACAGAGTGTTCTGTTAACGAACCATAATTTAAATATTGTTAGAAACATTCCTGTTGTTATATTGGATTGAAGGGTAACTGTTGAAGTGTGTTTTTGGGTTTTACCAGGCTTCCCCAGGGTTGTAGCTGTGTTCCTCGTTGGCTTGGAGTCTCTCTGCAGCCCTGCCCTGGTATCTGGTACATTCCAAGAAAGCTGTTGCGTGACTGGCCAGGTTCCCAGTTTTTTCCACCCTATCCCTGATGCTCTCTGTCTGTACCCCTCCCCTTTCCCCACTCCCGTTTATAAGGTGCTACCTGGCACCCAAAACCCCACTTTTTTGGGAGCACTGGCTCAGAGAATAAACTAAAGCTATTCCCTCAAAAGTCCTTCCTTTGTTCCTCATCATTGCCACGCTTCAGCCAGGGCTGAGACCCACAGGACCAGAGGAGGTACGGAGAAGTACCCTTAAAGCCGGAGTGGGGCAATAGCTAACTGGGCAGGACACAGAATCCCAGGAGCTGCACCCAGATCACGGCTTTAGGCAACCCCAAATACCTTATTGGACATTTGCTGGCAGTGCTGTTCTGTAGTATGGATCAATGTCTGGTCCAAATCTACCATGAGCACCAGTTTTCTATTTCGATGTAGTCGCTGTTGATCTTCTCTTCCCAGCTGCTCAGCTTGCTGTAACAGAAATATTCACTGCTAAGCTTAGCTTCAAAGAAATAAATTAGGTTTATCGCCTTTTGTGACCATACACATGAGAAGCCCTTCTGCTACAAACTAACTGCACAAGAAATGATGCCTCAACATAACTGTAGCAATGGCAGCTGTGGAACAATTCTTTTAACAGAAAAAAAAATGCTCTCAAAGTCTATTCTCAGATCTTTGTTACCCTATTAACTGTTAAAATTTAAAAACTCAACACAATACTTTCAAATGTAACCACTGATTTAATTTAAGGCCCAGTGTCCTGATAAGAAATAGCAGGAGGTTTGAACACAAAGGAAAATTCACCAGTAGGTGTGAGAACTTTTAACTGCTATGTCCAGCAACTTTGCATTACTAAGTACAATATGTCTGAAAACCCCAAATTAAGTTTAAAGTTGAAGATGCCGGTGACCAAAATGATACCTGTGAACCTCAGATTACAGAATGTATGCCTTCAGACATAAATAGCTAAAGTTATGTAGTGCCAAATGGGTACTAACATTAAGACCTTATAATCCAGTAAATATAAGTGAAGTTTACTCCTCCTGCACATATTTACAAACTTTCCAAGTACCACATGAAGCTCTTTGTTCACTCGATTCACTTCTGATACCAAGTTGCAGTGTTACCCTCAAGACAGCTGAACTTTAAAGTAAAGTTAGAGCACTAGGAAGCAGCAAGCATCAAGTGCAAACTGCCCTTTGAAACACTCCTCTATGATGGAGACACCTCTAGCTGCTTACATCTTCACAGTTCCTCTCACTGGCGTTCTCTGAAGAATTACCAGAAAAAAAAAAAATCAAGTAGTAACATAAAAAGTAAAAAGAGATCAGATTGATAAAGAAGATCAACATAATGTTCATCTTCAAAATAAACATGCTCCCTCCCCCTACACAAACTGAGGGATAAACATGCATATTTTGATAACTCAGATGAATGTTTGAAACATCAATGAATTCGGAATACTTGGAGTATTTGAAAAATAATGAAATAATTTTACTATGCAGGTAAGTTGCAGCAAACTAGCTTCACTGTATCTAGTAGGTCAATTTCAAGGTGAAGGTTAAAGCTAGGTTTCAGAGACATTACAAGCTTTGAACAGATTTCGGCTAATGGAACTTTTCACTAACTGTTCACTCTTGGTGACAAAAATGTTCAACTATTCAGTTTACAGGCTGCTGTCAAATTGACATCTTTTCAGTATATAGCTCTAAAAATCCCATTATCAACCATGAGAAAAATCAATCTACACTAAGATAAACTCACAAAACCCTGGGGCTACTAAAGTTCAACCCCAAATTCCTCCTCAAAGGGAAGCCAAACTTCCTGTATCAAGTACATAAACATTTACAAAACTACTGTAATGAAGTTTCTCAACTCTGGAGCTACTGTGAAAAGTGTGAACAAAGAAAGCATGATGGCATTTACCTCAGAGCTAACTTTCAGTTCTGGAACACTGTGAACCATTGATACAGTTGCTGTGGATAATGGCACACTCTGTTTTCCATTCTTGCTTCGTATCCTAATCACGTAGGGAAAAAAAGTCACATGAGAGAATAATAGTTTAGTGAAATGTTAAACAGACTAAAACCTGTAGCCTCAAACTAATCACCACAAAAAAAAGATTAAAAAGAGCTATTTTAACTAACACACTCTTTCAAATTCTTGCTAATGCAATTAACAGACAAAATGGATAGAGATCAAAGAAGCTCACCAGAACAAACCCTGCAGAAAGTCTGTAGTAAGTAAGTACAGCAACTTATCATAGTAAGCTATACTTCCATTCCATTACTTCGTGACACATGACACTAAGATGAAACACATTTATGCATTGATTTGCATCAAAAAACAAGCTATAAGCCAGGTAAAACTACCAAACCACTCAAATTTAAAACTACTCTGCTTTTTTTTTTTTTTGCCATCACTCAGCATGCAATTATCTACTTGTTTTCCACGCCAGAGTATGAAAAATATAAGCAAAGGATAGGCGAAGTTACTCGCTGCACACAGAGTGACTTACAGGTGACTGCTGGTAGAAAAATACCATCCAAAAAAAATGATGTGTGCATATACAGATATCAACACAGAACAGGTGTCACCCTTGTGTACACACATATATGCAAGACGGAGCGTGTGTGACTGCAGACATGAGTACAAAATTGCTTGAAAACTGACCAAGTAACCCTGTACAGGATCCCTTCCACTAGCTTACATCGATCAACTTATTGGAAATTCTGACATCTAATTGGTGATTCAACAATATTAAAAAATACTGCCATACAAATTTTGTCTGAGGTGACACATGCACAACTTTTAATTCTTCCATGTACCAGTTCCATCAAGGACAACATTTGGTATCTTGTCCTACAAGATACCCGCAAGATCTACAACGAGAGTTAAAACCAGATTTCACTTTGTGACAAGCAAACTGCTGAGGAACAACTGTACTGAGCTGAGTTGAGGCAGACACAACCGCAGACAGGTATCTTTCCCTGTACTATAGTGTATGGCAGCATTGATGTCCAGGCACCAAAGTATTTATTTGGTCTAAAGTCTACATGTACATTTTAGCATCTTACATCCTTTGCTTCAGAGTTCAAAAAACTTAATCTATAATCCTAAATGGCTTTTAAATGAGCCTTTAAAAATTATTAACGGTATTCAGACCATTAGTTGTATAACTACTAAGAACACTGTACTTGCTCTTCTCCAAGCAAGAAAAGCATCAATGGTTTTTAATTGTCTTCTGATGTAGGATCAGCAGTCATAACACAGTATTTCAGATGTAAAAGTCATTTTGTATAAAATGAAGACACAAACATAAGACATAGTAAGAAGCATTAAATGAATAAAACTTAATTTTATGGATACCTTGAATTTGTCTGGATTTATTGAATGAAACAATAACAGTAGAGCAATATTTAGATGTGACTTTATTCAAACCTCAAATCAAGTATCCATTCAGGACAGACAAAGCACTATTCATGGTTATCCTAACTTTGCTAGGTTTGCCAAATAATACTTGTTTGCAAAATATTAACATTTAACTTTTTATTTTAAAGTTATATCCAAACATTAACCATACTTCTTGCATAGCACTCTCAATATTCAGTTCACTTGCACTGGTTTGTGGGATAATGTTCAGAAACTAATTCTTAACAATGAGTATGAATTCAAACTAAACCAAAGTATTTCAGGCCAAAAGAAATGAGCATGCAAAATTAATTTATAAAATCCAGGCAACTATACAGATTGTTTTGGAACAGCTGTTGAATTAGTAATTTGATATACATAAGAAACATACTCTTTACTGAGCAATGAGACATAGCAAAGGAGAAATACAATCATCTTTTGAATTTGTTTTCTTTTTCACCTAAGGCTTAAATTCCTTTAGTTCCACGGCAGAATATTTCACAAAAAATTGAAAACAGTTAAGAAGGCTTAAATTGAAAACCCCTGACACAAGCTAGCTCCCACTCAGACACAGTACAAACGAAGCAAGGTCATATGAATGAAACTTCTGTTACCTCTCAGCTATTTGCACCTGCACAGACAAAGCTCTCAGGTTTACTAAACGAGCCGCTGTTGACACACCACACAATTCTCAGTCTCAGTGTTGAGTACATGGAAAACAAAGTGCGATGAGAATTTACCTCTCTACACACACTCCTTGTATTTTCTACCTAAGTTACCCTATATTACCTCCATGAAAAAGAGCATGCAAAGTTCTTAAATCCTAAATGAGTGGAGACATCTCTTTAAAATCTTTAGGAACCTGAAGGGCCTAGAAGAGACCTGAAGAGGAACTATTTACAAGGACATGTAGAGACAGGACAAGGGAGAATGGCTTTAAACAAAAAAGGGTAAGCTGTAAGAATGAAATCGTTCTCTGTGAGGGTGATGAGGCACAAGAACAGCTTCCCCAGAGAAGTTGAAGATGCCCCATTCCTGAAAGTGTTTAAGACCAGACTGGAGAGGAACCTGAGCAACTTTGTTGAGTGGAAGGTATCCCTCCTCATGGCAAGGGGGTTGGAACCAGATGACCTCCAAGTCCCTTGCAGCACAGAGTATTTTATGACACTGTTAGATGAGAGGAGGAAGAGCTTGAATTCCTAATCAGAAACAAGGAGAAGTTGGAAAAAAAGAGCTGACAGTACTTACTGAGTTAAATCCTGGCCACATTCTGCACACAAGCCTTTCATAACAACAGGATGGCTGCATCCTTCCAGTCTCACCAAGACAGTCCTGAAAAAGACACAGACATTCCATTTATAGAAGGCAGATTACAGACACACAGATTAGTAATCCACAGATTGAATGAATTCAAAGAATAAATTCTGGTTATGACTTGAGCGTCAGCCCCTTTAAGATACATGCTTTTGCCGCAACATGATGAAAAAGACAACTATCTAAATTTTCAAATTATTAATTTTCACAACCTTAGAAGTCACTGAATCATATACTAAGGTCAGTTTCTAACCACAGCTCAGCAAGGAAGTTTGATAAGAATAAGTACTGTTTGTCCAGAAACAGTTTACATTCACTTACACACAACTCCCCATTAATACCCTACTGAGCCACACAGTAATGAAAACCAAATGTGGAAACTTCAGCATCACAGAACAGCTCAGGTTCTCTTCTGTTAAAATCACTGAGTCCAACCATTAACCTAACACTGCCAAGCCCACCACTAAACCATGTCCCTAAGCACCACATCTGCATGTCTTAAATTCACCCAGGGATGGTGTCTTGACCCCTTCCCTGGGCAGCCCATTCCACTGCTTGACAACCCTTCCCATGAAGAAACTTCTCCTCATATCCAGTATAAACCACCCCAGCACAATTTGAGGTAATTTCGTCTCCTCCTATTGCTTGATACTTGGAAGGAGCAACTCCCATTGGGCTACAGTCTCCTATCAGGCAGTTATAGAGAGTGATAAAGTCCTCCCTTGAACCTACTTTTTTCCAGGCTAAACACCCCCAGCTCCCTCAGCTGCTCCTCATCAGACATGTGCTCTAGATGCTTTACCAGCTTCAGCGCCCTTCTCTGGACATGCTCCAGGACTTCTATGTCCTCTTTGTACTGAGAAGTCCAAAATTTAATCCAGGATTTGAGGTGTAGCCTCACCAGTGCTGAACACAGGGGCAGATGAGTTCTATACCAATTTCATCTTAAGTTTATTATTTTTGTGGCAGACATATATTGCTTCAATCATCTCATAAAAATATTTTAATTTCTGAGCCTTAAGCCTTGACTCACCGTGTCTTAAAATGAAGAGACATAAGAATGGATATTTTAGTCTTTCTTTTAAACAATGGCTACACCAAACCAGAAATCAGAGCTGGAAACAGAGAAGTGTGACAGTCAGTATTCCAAACTCTTTAGAGGACAAATGCTACTTTTCAGTTGAATAGTCCAACTAAAGTATCCTTCATCCAGTTATCAAAATTCCAGGTCTTGAAAATACCATTATTTATTTCCTCTCAAGCACTTAACATTGACTATAAGAGACTTCTTTACAGATGAAGAAACTGGTCTTTCAGACTTCTTTTTTTAAATTCTAATAAGTAGATAGCAGTAGTTCAGCTACTACAAAATTTCACCAACTCTGTGATAATGAGCTACAGCATCTCCCTAATATTTAAAAAAATTTTAAAAGTCAAGCAGCTAAAAAAAACCTCCAACCAAAAAGCAAACAAACAACAAAACCCGAGCTCTTTCACAAACTGGCTGTAGTGTTTGAAGTGTGGCTTCAAACCTGTACGCAATAAGCAGACTGCAACACAAAGAAAACTGTTTGGCATGCCCAAATCTCTCCCTCACATATCTGACTACTAAGCGTTTGGGAACTCCAAGCAAAAATCCAGTCCCTAAATAATACCTGCAACTGCTTACTTGCAGCATGTCCCTTGTTCTTCAACAACCAGAAGAAGGATGACTCTACTAACAGAACTGCAGTTCATGCCCACAGTGAGGATTATTTTCCCCTTTGAGAGCAAAAACTAGATTCAGGTCAGGTTTATTTCAAAAGAAGTCTTCACAAGCCATCATACTACCAGTATTCCCAGATGCAGATCTACGCCCTTCTCACTGGCAGTTGTCATCTGCTTGGAAATTACACCTCCTCTTCCTGTGTAGGCATCTTAGAGCTCCTTTTTTTTAAACATGTATGTATTTCACAGAAAACAAATAAGTCTTGGCTTTTTAAAAAAACTGCACTAGATAAAGTATTTTAGTAGCCCTTCACTAATGGCAATTCACTGCTTGATTATTTCACAGATTTCACAGAATTTAGGTCTCCCCTCATTCCCCTATGTTTGCATTATTTTATTTGACTCTTCTCTCCACTCCCCTTGACAATGTGTCTATCTTTCTGTCTTTTACCTTGATTCTAAGCTCCTTTCTAGGCTATCAACGCACACTAACGAGCATGCCAGAATTTTTCATTCTCACCATGTGTTCAGTGTATGAATCAGAATTACAGACACACCTAAAAGGCCAAAAACCCACTCCACGATACAAGGTACAGAAACATGCTTAAGAGATTACAGTGCCTGAGTTTACACCCCAAATTAATTGGTTTTCAACAGTTCAGAAGAAAAAAGCCTTTCAATGCCAGCTTAGAAGCCACAATATCTCTAGATATTCTCTACTTTGCAGTCAAGGTAACCTCACACTCCAGGTATGCAACAGGAGAAGCTGGCATACTCCTGGGCCCAGATGTGATTCAAAATTGGACATGCAAGAGCAAAGATTCTTATAAGAAAATCAGAGTTCTAAATTACTCATTGATACTATTCCTAAACAGCACCTCTGTACCTTTTCTCATACAAGCATGACTACTGAATAGCAGTTTTGTCCCTGCAAAATCTAAACATAACCAGAACTCCTGGCCACACTTAGATATGCTGGAGATAAAATAAAAAGTACATGATACAAAGTCCTCTGTCATACTATTCTCCATGTTGCTTAAACCAAAGGACAGAGGAAGAAGTCCAGAGCCCTGATAAACTTCTGAGTAACATACAACCAAAAGGGTCAAGTTTCAATTACAACTGTCAGGATCTCAGGCAGACTTCTCTCAGCGAAAAAGCCCAACACTACTTAGTGCTGCAGAAAGAAAGCCTGAACTCTACTAAGGCCTAGGCATACTTAAATTTTAGCACATGTGTTTTAATTACTAAAAAGGAACAAAACCAGACCTCAAGTAGAATGACTTTTTTTAATTTTACACCTGGAAGCTCTCCTTTTACTGTTGAAGTGAGGGATTTTCAAAATGTAATAGCCAAGATTGAAGCCAATTATCAGACAAAAGTGAGCTGAATCAGTGTGCACGTCTGGTTTTAAATGGCTGCATATACCAAACACAGGTTCAGGTTTCTGCCTGTTCTCCAGGTTGTAAGTGAAACCCACTCAGAAGAACAGGGCCTTTTCCTACTCCATTTCTACAAAGAATAAACAGATTTCCCCTCCTACCCCCTCCAAATAAGAGGAACTACAGCACACTTTACTGCTGGCAACATTAACAGCATCTTTATCTTCTTCAGGATCCACATGGTGATAAGCAGAGCTAATTGGCTACTTCAACAATAGCATTCCAAGGAAACTGCCACAAAAGATGCAAAATCTTTTTCTAGTTTGTAAAACTGTCCCAAGTGTGCAGATGAGCCAAGTGAAGCAACTGGGTAAGAACCACTGCGCTGTGACAAGCAAAATTTTTTTCTGAGCAACTGTGGAGGTGGTAGATCATTCCAATACCCAGCCTGATAGCTAAATGACTGCAACAGAGCCTCAACCTACCTATGTGGTTTCTTTGGTACAACGAAACTTGAACTAGTAAATAAGGAAACTCATTCTGGGCCTTTACTCACATTGCTTCCAGATGTACTTGTAAACAACACAGAAATCAGGTGTGACATTAAGATAAAATTTTACTTTTTGTGGCCACAATCACGAATAGGAACAGATATTTACCAACAGCCTCAGGATGCAGCTGATCATAAGCTCATCACTGTTCTCCCAGTACTTCCGCACTTGCATCCTACTTCTAAACCAAGTCTCTTAATAATATCTGCTTTAAGTCAGCAGCATGGTAAAGAAAAAAAACAAGGGGGGAAGCTTTCATGAAATCCAATATGAATGTTTTGCTTTTATTAATGGAGGAAGTCAATGCCTGTGCTAATCCTAAGGCCTCGTTACTACTGTTGACTCCAAATGGAAGAACTCTGTATCAAGCATAACCATGGCACTGGTTCCCAGTAACTGAATTACACTGAAAATCCAAAACACAGTTCTTCTATCTGTGGTACACCTCAGTTGTAGCAACCAGTTTACTGGATTAAGGGAACCCACTGCAAACAAAAAACATTCCCCTAAACACTTTATTGCTTAAATTTTTTTTGTTGGTCAGTCTTTTTTTTTTTTTCAGCATGATCTAACACTTCCAGCAGCAAGTGCAGGAGTTACAGAGGAACAGAAACAAGAACTTCTTGAGATGTTTTTTTCCATAATCAGTTAAATACCTGCATCAGGAGGGGCTGGCTAGCTGCAGCACAGTACCACCATGGCCATGAGATATCATCGTAATTGTCCTCAGTAAAGCTCTGTATGTTAAGGATACTCAGCATAACACAAGAATAAAGAGGTCCCTCTGTTACTCAGAACAAGTCTCACCTGACTGTACATTAACCATGGCCTTCTACTACAGCTTGACTTCACTTCCAGAGGCAACAGCTTCAATGTCATGCTGCCAGAGAAAGGCAATGGCCTACCCTCTTTACTCCCCACCCTCGTGTTTCCTCTGAAACTTTTCTGGCACTACCAGAAAAGACCATTTCAGTACCCTGCAAGGTAGAACTCATCAGTCCTAACCATGTTTTTTGCTGGTTTTAGAGTCAAGCAGCTGGTAAGAGCAGTCCAGCAAGGGTGACCAATCAAAGCTGCAAATATTTCACAAACACGGCTAAGACTGGGGAAAGACAGACACAGTTTGAGCTGTGCTCAAACTCACATTTTCTCTCCACAGTAACCAGGCCACTTTGGCAGCATTTATCTTGCCTATCTGTAAAGACTAGCTTGGACAACTCCAAGTCATGGAAACGTAAGTTTTATTTATTATCTTGAAGTCCGCTTCAAGGCACCATGCATTGGCATTAAAAATACAGTGCAAATTTACAAGATGAAGCTACTGCCCTGCACTGACTTGTATCTCACGCGAGCGCTGGCAGCCAAGCAATTGCTGGGTTTCCTCAAATCTGGTTGGTATAAAGAGAGATGTCAAATACCACAAGAAACACACAGACCAAGTTGTCACTGTGATCACTTAAAGCTGCTGTCCTCAATCTGATGTCATATGCCCTTCCAATTCGCATCAGAAGATGTGTAAGCATATTAACACAGCAGAAGGAGATGCTGGTGTGCAAGTGAACAGAGGTCGATGCCCTGGTTTGGCAGAATGCTCAAGGGATGTTACTGGCAAATTGTGAAGGGGTAAAAATACCAAATGAACACATCTTCAGATCAATGATTATTAATATCAATACGTACTGAATCAACCAACCAATCTAGAACAAATATGAGAGCAAAATCCTTTAGTTGTCAGATGAAGTTAGAACCAACCTAAAGCCTGCCCCTACAGTTTCATTAGTCAGATTTCTGAAACACTGACATTTTTGTTTGCTTATACCAGAACAGTATTCTGTGGTGTGTCTGCAGCACTTAGAATCCCTATGACCAATTTACATCAAACCACATCCTTTGTTACATAAGACTCCAGTTTTGTAGCAAGAATATTTTCGAAGACTGGATTGCCTCAGCCTCACTCATGTAAGAGTATTTAACAACTGGATTTACATATTTATTTAACTCTCATTAATATCTGTGAGGAAGCAGAGAGAGTACAGGAGTAACTGATTAAAAATACTAAGGATTCACAAAGACACACAGCCCTTGTTGCTACAGGCAACACATGGCCTACAGCCTCTTTGAGCTGTTGGAGGAAATGACCACTACAGCAGCCACTTGACTTACACAGCAAACACAGCTGCATTTCAAATAAGCATGAACCCCCAAAGGCCTCACCCAAACAAGTCAGGCCTTTTGATAAAATCCCCCAAAACCCAAACAAAACCCCCATATCCTAGCCTAGCCAACAAGGTAACAACTGCTGTGAGCAGTAGCTCACAGAAAGCATAGTTCACACTTGAAGACATCATCCCAGTTCTCCAAAGCTAATGGGGAAATTACCGGACTTGATATTATTTTTCCTGTTAAATACAGACTATTCACAACTAGGAGTTAACATGATATGAGCTTTTTTCTTCTACTTTTGAGGCAAAATACCTATTCAGGTTGAGACTAAAGTCATAAAAGACAAGAGAAACACCGGCCTGGAGTTTCTGGGTTTTATTTATATTCCAAAACCATCTTAAGCTTAAAGTAAGTCTACTTCCATGATTTGCAAGGCTTTAAGTATTTCCATTTACTTCTGGAGAACAGTTTGTATTACAAGCAAGGACGTAACCCTCTTTCACCTTCTATGCAGACATCTGTGAACAGCTTCTTGCACGTTTCAAAAGCCACTTCTAAGAGCTAACAATGTGTAATAAAAAGGTACAAAAAACCCCAAACAAATGGGCTTGCAGTGCCCTTTCATAATATCTAGGAAATCTTTCAAATATTGTTCACAGTCTGTTTTTATTTAGAACATTTTAAACCAGAAGTATTATTATTTAGGAGAATTCAAGACTATTTTTTTTTAAAAGGGAAAATGTAAAAATACAGTTCTCAATGCTTTTACATAGAATCCTTTCAAAACAATGACGTTCACACAGAATGAATTCAGAAGTGGAAAGATGAAAGCCTGTAACTTGTATCTGTAGCAATAAGTACTTCTAACAGTCACACAAGAAAACAGACTGTCATATCTCAGTAATTCATTTAAGCAATAAATAGCTCTGCAGCTGACTCTCCCCATTATTGTTGCCAACTGCTGATACTATCCTTATGAATTTGCTTTTCTATCGCCACTACTCTCTGACTGCAGTGTTAGTAGTCATGCAGCAGTTCTCAAATACCTGCTACAAAACTCCACTTGGGAGTTGAGGAACATCCATCTGACAGCAGGATCAATCCAAATCTATACGATGAACCCTGGCAATCTAAGTGGCACTTATTTAAAAATTTGAAGTGACTGAGTAGTGACTGAACAGCTTTCTAATTGGCAAAACAATAATTAACCTAAACCTGCAGTTTTCTGAAGCCACACTTGAACTTTCACATCAGTTACTAAAGAATGGTACTTGCAGATGAACTGCTGCAAATCCAGACAACAGTCTTGGACTAATTCCACCGCTGATTTCTGTTTTTGTTTTTTTCAGGCATACACCTCTCCTTCAGATAAAGGCACATACCACTTATCTCAGACCAACTTACCACTGCATTCCTCCTACACCCAGTCAAGATCACCTGTAATAACCGGAACAAATTTGGTTTGCCTCCTGCACCTGTAGGTTCACATCTAGAGAAACAGATGAACAGCAAAACAGCCTGGATACCAAAGCACAGAAAGGTGACTGAGAGTTTCAAACACACACACAGAGCTGACATCAAAGCTATAAACATGGGCTTTACTCCTTCCTGTGCAAAGAAATCTGGGGGGATCCTGTGATCTCTCCCCCTCTGCCTTGGAAAGCTGCATCTATTAACAGAATATTTTACCGTCTCCAAATGTTTTATCACTTCTCCCAGTGAAACCACACACTTGGGCAATCACAGTCCCTTTGTCTGTTACTTCCAAACAACAAATAAAACAGGAAGAGGCATACTGCAGGATGCACAATCTTCAAGTCTAACAGCTTCCTCCCATCCTTTCCCTTTACAGATTCTGTGGCAAACTGATCTAGACACTACATCCTGCGGGCTCTCCTCTGGGGCTTGCTGTTAAACCAGATGAACAGAGTTACATAGGAAAAATTAACAACTCTTAACATCCTTAAGAGCAGTTATGAACCAAACTGTCCTGAGTTACACCACAGTGTTCAAACCATATGACAGCAACAGCATCATGTGAGCCTAGAAACCCAACACTCTCTGAAAGCAGAGGACAACAGCTTAGAAAGCTGCTCAGCTTATAAAAGATGAGTGTGACAAATAGCTGTAAAATTGATGAAGTTCTCTTCTCTGGCAATGCTAGGGCCACTTGTCCGCCCGTCGGCCCCTCTGCCCCCCCACTGCTGGCACTACCACGAATGAGCATTCACTCCACTAAGCTTGGACCAAGACCATTTGCCTTTCACATCTTTTTGAATGTTGCAAAGTCTAAGATGCCATTCTAAAACTAGGAAACACTAGAAAGCAAACAAATAGGCATTATTCAATTTTACTGTATCAAAATCACTGCCTTATGCTACACTGTTTCTTAGAATAGTTGTAGAAAAAACACTTAGATTTTTTTTTTTTTCAGATATTGGTGCAGTAGTGACCTGGCAGTATCCCAACTCCTGCCTTAAAAAAGGAAGCATTTCCTTTAACACAGTAACACAGCAACACTGTGTTAAAGAAAACCAGTGGACCCTTTCCATCTTTTTAAGGCCAGTAGTCACTCCCGTTGGTGACAGTTCTATCCTTCCCCTATTTCCAATTCTGTAGGTCTAACTTCAGCACAACCAAACCTAGACAAAATGTATAATCGAGATCCTTAAACTGTAACCTGTAATGCATTATCTGCTCTCCAGGAAGTAATTTCATGCTCCCCTATTTGCTTTAAAAGGCAACTACTGCCAATTCAGCTATCCATATATAGCAGAATAATCTTTGATCTTTTAATTACACAAAATAGATATCCATAAGAATATTTTATAAATGACAACTTACAATGAATTGTCTACTACCATTTTCCCAAAGAGGTCCACAAAATTAAAGGCTGGCAGCTCTTTACTGAACCTTGAGGCTAGTATGTTCCACCTGCAAGTATTTTTATATACTCTTGTTGATGTCTAAGAATTTGTAATGCCATCACCCCATACTCACCTTTATTTAGTGAGTTCAAATGTTTCATTAGACATTTACCTAAGGAGAGTCTTCCACTAGGTAAATCTGACCTTGAAAATCCAAACAGCTGTGATCCCTGCTAGGGCGAGCCCTTAAGTTAACACCAAACACACAGTCATCAAATCAGAAAGGTCCAAGTAGGCATGCAAGTTGTACCACTGCGATTGCTCAAGAGAAAAAAACTCTTTGAGTCAAGACAAACTTTTAGAACAATTCAAAGCTATAAAGTCTTGTCGCTCTCTTCCTTCCTCAAACTTTTCCAACCTCTCCCAGGACAAACACCTATGTATGGTGCAACATGAAAATTAGAGGTCTCATTGCAGTCCCCCTGTGAGAATTTTTGCCCATACACTTTCTCTTCAGAAGAGAATAACTACTGAAAACCATGTGGCAGTTGCTGAGAAGAAACAACATGCACACTTGCCTTTGAAAAATATGGTTTTCTAAATAACTCTACCATTAAAGTAAAGCTCAAAAATACCCTAAAGAAATCAGACAGCAATAACTAAAAAAGAAAATCCATTACCATGTGGGTAAAAATACAATCTATTTCCAGCACAGACATCTACAAACTAACATTTTTAAAAAACTGCTATAACCCACCTGCTTGTAGTTCTACAATGGGATGCATAAAACAGTACCATGAGCTACCTCATTCTGTCTGCTGGCCCATACACTCACAGCAAAAAGTCCTTGAGCTTAAGTAAGATGAGCAACTCATAGTACAAACTAAGAGAGCAGAAAATCCCCTGGTTTGGGAGAAACCTCGCGAAGATAAGAATGTCACTAAAGACTATCATACAAAATGCCAAATGGAACATACACAACCTCAAAAATGTTATTTCCCCAGTGTTGACATGTCATTTATTCCCCTGATGACTCTATTGGCATTTACACCATCCCTCTGATCTGACCTATCTGTGGGCTACTACTGAAAGGATAAATTACTACCCCTTTCCCTATACCACACTCCTATTGAAACAACTGAACAAAATGAAGGAATTGACTACTATGGACCATTTTACAGGAGACTGGGTGGGAAGGATGAGAAACCAAGCCATCTTTAACTATATCATTTCCAACATCCTACTCAATGCAAGCTGAAGGCACTCAAGTTTGAATATCCCTTCAGCCAACTCTCACATTAGCATGAAGCAAGCAGGAAACCATAGTCTAAGAAAGCCACACCGAGAAACCTGCATACCCAAGGCTGCTACAACCACACTACTGCTAAATTCCACGGCTGATGCCTGTTTCCAACCAAACCTGACACCAAACCTGACTAAGCAGCTTGATCCTCTTCAATAAAGAAGCTCCTACAGGTTTTGTGAAAACATGGCCATGTAAAGAAAAGGAACTATGTCCTCTACCATTCAGTACGATGAGCTATCTTGTGAGCTTCCAACTTGTTAGGTGCCTAGAAATAGGAGAAAGAGAAGGCAATGAAGAAAAAAAGCCCTCATTTAGAACTTCCATCTTTTTCACTATCCAGTTCAACCAAACACCAGAGAGAGCCTTTTTTTAATGTTTCTTGGTATCACAGTATACGGCAGAAAGGAAGGGGGAGAAATTTTAAAAAAAGATATGCAAGTCAGAAGGATGCATACCAAAATTTATTAGAAAAATAATGGGATGAATTCAGGCATAAAAAGGAATTAGACAAGAGATACAAAAAGTTAGGATACTTAAGTATTATTCAACAATCCTCAGTGTTTGGCACTGAGGGGTTTTTTCAGACTCACAACTTCATTAAATATTTGCCAGGACATTATGAAAACATTTGTGTCTAACAAACAGCAAGATGTTTTCCTGTAGTTTGTTAAAAGTGTCACCACCTTCAAATAAACTGCAATTCATGAGCATTTTTTTTCCCCTTGGAAGACTGTAAGATGCATGGTACTGGGGTCTAGGGTTAAGTGGACAGTAAACTAGGCCCTGAGCCTATGCGACATTAGATAACCAAATTATTTTAAAAATAAATAATCAAGTTTCTGGCACAAAAAATACCAGGCGATGGACACAAAAATCTACAGTTTTAGAGAACAAATCCCCACTTCTTCCCTGCCTTTGTCTCCAAAACAAAAAAAGACAAGTTTTGCTTCACTAGGATCCAGATATTACAACACAAATATACTCTGCAGAAGAATGTGAATTTTCATTATTAAAGGTATGTGGTAAGACACAAAGATTTAACCCAGGTTAAATATACAGATAATAAATACTTCAGAAGACTCTTCTAATGCGAACCAAAGAAGACCCTTGCAATAGTCTGTCCCATCAGCAGGACTACCATTTTATATTCGAAATGCTGATGTAAATATTTGCATAAAGCATTAATACTGACCCAATCCAGAATCTTGCCGTACCTGTAGCACCTTCAGAATGATTAACCCTGATGGGTAACTGGCACTAATAATACACAGAGCAGTGCAGGATTTTTGGCATTTTATTTGTTGCTCCTGATACCCATCAAAATTACGCTTCATTAACATCAAAGGCCTTTCATTAACTGCTTCCTGTACTCCCTGTAATTTACAGTCCTAAAAGGTTAGACACCTTTCTCTCTCAAATTCCAGTCTGACACATGATGCAAGCCTACCTCTGCAAGAATAAGCAAAAGCTACCTACTACCTTTTCCCCTGGGAAAAGTTTGCACCTCTGTCAATGCTAAAAAGTGGGCAATAACACGACAAAAAAATTAAGTCCTGTACACGTGCAAAATTACTTTCACGCAGCAAAAGATTTCATCTCAGGCTTGATATGAAAGAAAATAACCAAAAGTTAGAAATGTGCCTTCTTAATTGGGAGAGGCTTTTGCTGAATGATGTCTTTATTTCCAGAAATATTATGACTGATAAAGAAGAAAATTCAGCCACTCATTGTTTATCCTCAAATAAAAAGATTTGATCAACTTATCTTCTCATGTTCTAATGAGAACGAAAAATATTTTGAATAGAAACAGTACTTCCACAGTGCTACAGGGTCTGACAAATACTTGTAAGTATCTTTGGTTCATAGAGAATTCAGTGCTAAAGGGGCCAAGTTCATTTTTCTAAAGGCAGCATGGCACCTACCATTCTGGATAGTTTGGATTACCAAAAGGGCATCTTCGGCAGATGATGAATAAATTTCAGCTATGTTACTTACTTTAATCACACCTCTGTTTTAATAATGCAAAATCTTAACACATATTGAAATATTGTTAGTGAAATGTTATTATTTCAATTCCACTAAATGGGAAGCCACAGGCAAGAGATTAAATGTTTGCCAAAAAAACCCACTTTTAAGTGACCAAAGAAATGCAGTTATGTCTTCAATTGCTGATCAGTTCTACTACCCTTAGGTCATGCTTATTCTATCTCTTCACTTGAACTTTTCCCTTGCACTCGCCCAGTAAATACCACTGAAACGTGCAACAGAGGAACCTGACCGAAAAGTCAAAATTCCAGAAGCGTAACACCTAGCAACGCTCAGTAGTGTTTCCAGTAAGCGCAAGGTTTGGAGAACCTCGACAGACCAGGAGGGACCCAGAGCTCTCTGAGACAGAGCTCACAGCGAAGGGCTCAGCTCTGAAACACGGGACTGGAGCATGATCCCCCGGCACCTCCCCGGCCGCTTCCTCGTCCTCCTCGCACGGCAGCTTTCCTGCGCATAGCTGCGGAGGAAGGGCCTTTGTGAGCGGGGCCCGGCCAGGTCCCCTCGGAAGAAGCGCGAAAGCTGCGTCCCGCCAAGGCCGCCCGCGCCAACCCCGGCCCGCACTCACCCGGGCGCGATCACCTGTCCGGGCCGCGCGCAAAGCTCGCGCACCACGCCGGGCCGCTCCGCGCGCAGCCTGCGCTCGGGGCCNGCGGGGCGCGAGGCGGCCGGCGGCGGCAGCGGGGCGCAGAGCGCCAGCACCGACCCAATCTGCACCGCCGCCCCCACCGACACCTTCCACTCCAGCAGACGCAGCGGCCGTGGGCCAGGAGCGTGGATCTCCGCCACCGACGCCGGGCCCTCCGCGCCGGCTCCGCCGCCCCGCTCCGGCCGCTCCTCCATCGCCCCGGCCGGGGGCGCAGGGTGGGTCGGGCGTCCTCGGCAGTGGGGTCGGACCTGGTGCTGCCGCTGCCAGGGGAGTTCGGGTCGCCCTGATAGTCACCGGTGGCGCCGACGGCGGCGGGGTCACGGCGGCTCCGCGCAGGCGCTGTGCCACGCGTCCGGCCGCGCTTAAAGGCACAGGCGCGGGCAGCCCAACCCACGGGGCGGCACGGGGAGGAACTACAGCTCCCGGTAGCTCCTGCGACCTCGCCTGCCGGCCCCGAGTGGCGTCACGGAACCAGAACTGGAGAATATCCCGAGTTCGGACCCGCAGGGACTATGGAGTCCGACTCGTGGCTCTGCCCAGAACACCTCCAGAATCACATCATGTGCCGAATGCGTTGTCCGACCCTTTCTTGAACTCTGTCAGGCTTGGTGCTGTCACCACTTCCCTAGGGAGCCTGTTCCAGTGCTCAGCCATCCTCTGGGTGAAGAACCTTTTGTTCGCCTATTACCCAACTCTCTTGGGTTAGCCCCAGCCAGCAGCCACGCCCTACACAGCCACTTTCTCACTCCCTCACGGGCAGAACTGGGGAGAAACTTTGAAGGGTAAAAGCTGGAAAACTCGTGGGTTAAAATGAAGACAGTTTAACAGGAAAAGCAAAAGGCATGCACACAAGCAAAGCAAAACCAGGAATTGATTCACTGCTTCACATGGGCATGCAGGTGTTCAGCCATCCCCGGGAAAGCAGGGCCCCATCACATGTAACAAGTTGGGAAGACAAACACCATCACCCTAAATGTCCCCGCTTCCTCTGTCCACTTCATATACTGACCATGATGTCATGTGGTCTGGAATATCCCTCTGGCCAGTGGGGGTCACTTGTCCTGGCTGGGTCTCCTCCCAATCTCCCAAGCACCCCCACATTCCTTGCCAGCGTGGCAGTATGAAAGCAGAAAAGGCCTTGGCTCTGTACAAGTTCTGCTCAGCAACAACAAAAACATCTCTAAATTATCAACCCTGTGCTCAGCACAAATCTAAAACACAGCCCCATACCAGCCGCTGCGAATAAAGTTAACTCTATCCTAGCAAAAACCAGAACACCAGTCTAAATCTCCCCTGACACAGCTTCAGGCCATTTCCATGGGTCCTGTCGCTGGTTACCACAGAGAAAGGATCAATGCATGCCCCTCCTCTTCCTGTTGTGAGGGAGCTGTGGACCAAGTCCCCCCTCAGTCTCCAGCAGCCTGATCAGACCAAGAGACCTCAGCTGCTCCTCATACAGCTTCCTCTCAAGACCCTTCACCATCCTTGTGGCTCTCCTTTGGACACTCTCGAAGAGCTTTATATCTTTTTTGTATTGTGGTGCTCAAAACTGCACACAGCACACAAGGTCCACCTTTGAAGAGCACATTTGGACAGTGACCTCACTCTGCTCTGTGCTGGTGGTGCCTGAGACCTGGACCCTGAGGAGCCTGAGGAAGCTCTGCAGCACTCTCCAGGTCTCTTCTGGGTTGGAGGGCTGGTGGAAAAGGAGAGCACCCTTGCCTGGCTGAGCAGTTACCCTCCCCTGGGCTCTGCCCCACACCGCAGGGCAGGGAGGAGGAATAGAGATGTCTGGCAGAGAGGAGTTTGGATATGGACATATCCATGGAGGAGCTTGGGCGTGGACATGGTCCTGCAGAGGCAGAGCCTAGCAGAGACACCCCTGCTGTACTCCACAGGCTAGCAGGGCTAACTGAAGCTGAGGTCAGAGATGTCCCTAGGGACATGTGTGCATCTCCATCAAAAGATGCCATGGACATGCTTCCCACCCATGGCAGCCACATGGCAGGGTACTTCAGCCACATGCCAAGGATGGAGGCCTCATGCCATGTGCCAAGCCTTGTGCAACCTGCTATGGAGCAATGAGATGCTCTGAGCTTCCATGGGAATGCTCAACTACCTTAGCATCTCTAGTGCTTATGTAGCAAGTGCACCAAATCTTTTTGCCTCGTTGGTGTTCCCTGAATTAACGTCTTGACCTAAGAGCTCAAGCAGCAGATAACAGGGGCTTCCACAAGAAGCCTTTTCCAGAGAGTGACTGGCTCGCTAGTGGATAGGATTTTTGGTAGGGATTTTGAGGAATACATTTAGGGTCCATAGCTCAGTATGCAGGTGCAGTGTGAGTTGCAGGTGGAGCTCTGGAGGGGCAGGCACCTGAGCCTGAGCCCAAGGCAAGGGGCCATGACCTGCTAACCCTTTGCATAACAAAGGGCCTGGGGACCTGTGGCCCACCCAGGGGACGTGAGCAACCCAGAGACACAGGAGGAGCTGATGACTCCAGACTTTCCCATAATTGAACTTAGAGGGTATAAAAGCTCAGGGTTTCCTTTGACGCTCCTTAGAGGCACCCACCTCGAGCTGTTATTTTGATATTCCACCATGATTAAATTATTTTAAGGATCAGGATATCTGAGATTCTGCTAAGGGAAACCTGGGGTTGAGCCCATAAGGAATCCTGGTCTGACTGGGAGTATGGGGGATGTAGCTGCCAAAGAGGCCTTGGTCTCAGATTAGGTGATGCTAGAGTGGCTCCTGGATGGTCGGACAGGGAAGTTTCCTCAACAGGGACTGTCAGCAGACAGTCTACAGGTAGTCTCCAAACATTAGGTACTCCTAAGTTTTTTGCTCTTAACATTTATTAAGAGAGACCTTAAAACAAGACAAGTGTGGACTGGTTGGGAACTGGACCTGCAAGACATTGCTATGAATATCATTATGAGCTTAGGCTGTGAGGCAGCCACCATCACCAACAATGAGAACCTGGGAAATTTTGGAGTGACAGTTGCTGTGCCTCTTTTATCAGATCCTTGTACACAGGCACAATGGCATATTGTATTCTGTATTATTCTTAATGCTATTTTCGTGCTGTCCTGCGCATGTGGTAAAGCTGCTTCATAAAAGGTGAGCATTTTTTGCATAGTATTTCATCTCTCTACTGCTTGTGTTGCTTTATTTGCTCTTTCATAATCTGAAATAAATAAAATCTGAAAAGAAAATAAAACATAATCATCACTGAAGCAATATGCCCATGTCCTCTTGCACATGAAAACTGAACTTTGAACCCCCAGTGAGCTCTGATGAGGCCACCTTCAAGCTCTACCTGGAAGTGCTGACTTGCAGCTTTTCTCCTCAACTCTCATCTCAGTGTTTTTAGCTCACACCCAGCCTTCTTTCTTTAGTAGGGTGGATTGACATTGTTTTGCTCAGGGACAGCAGGCTGATGACTGCCTCTAAAGTGGAAAAGAAAAAAACCTCAAAGAGCAGGAGAATTGATTAGGAATTTTGCTATTAAAACTTTTTGGACTTCCAAGTCCAGCAAAATCCAGTGCCATCAAGACTGGTAGTCACAATAGTCAAGGAAAGGCTGAAATAATGGCTGAGGTGGAAAGGGCTCTTTGGAGATCATCCAGTCCTAGCTCCCCAACTCAAAGCAGGGGCAACTAGCAGGTTGCTCAGGGCCACATCCAGTTGGGTTTTTTCTGTGTCCAAGGATGGAGACTCTACAGCTTCTCTGAGCGACTTGTGCCAGTGTACAACCAACCTTACAGCGGAAAAAGCTTCTTCTTGTGTTTAAATGGAATTTTGTGTGCTTCAGTACATGCCAGTTGGCTCTTGTCCTTTTACAGGGCACCACTGACAAGAATCTGTCCTTGTCTTCTTTATCAACTCTCTCCCAGCTCTATCAAATGTTTATAGATATTGGTAAAATCGCTCTGGAGCCTTCTGTTCTCCAGGCTGAACCGTCTCAGCTCTCTCAGCCTCTTCTCATATGACAGATGCTCCAAGCATTTTAATAGTGTTGTGCCCCTTTGCTCTTGTTGTTCCAGTATGTCCGTGCCTCTCTTGCACTGGACCCTGAACACCCAATGTGGTGTCACCAGTGCTGAGTGTAGGGGAAGGATCACCTCACTGCTCCTCCTAGTGCAGTGTGGAATGCTGTTGTCTTCTTTGCTGCAAAGTTTACCTTTGCTGGTTCAAGGGGAGCTTGCTGTCCATCAGAGTTCTCAGGGCCTTCACTGCAGAGCTGCTTTCCAGACACTTGGCCTCCAGTGTGACCAGGTGCCTGGGGTTGTTCCTCCTCACAGGCAGGACATGGCATTTCCTTTTATTGAACTTCATGAGGTTCCTCTCTGCCCATTTCTTCAGGGTGTCAAAGTCCCTCTGGATGGCAGCACAGCCATTTAGCCCGTCACCCATTCCTCCCAGCTTGGTATGACCGGCAGACTTGCTGAATGTGCATTTTGCACCATGGTCAAGGTCATTAATGAAGATATTAAACAGTATTGTTCCCAGTATTGTCCCCTGGGCAAACCACCAGTGAATGGGAAACTAGTGACAGAACACTCCCTGCACACCATGAAGCACCAGGGAGAAGCTTCATATTCATTTTCATATTTATAGTCATCTTTGGTTTGTTTTTTTTTTCATTTCTGCCTAGGAGAATAACCTCTTTAAGAAAACCAGGAAAGACTGTCAATTTTATCTAGATTCCCTGAGTGTAATCTTGTGTTTGAGGGTTAGCTCAGGTAAATGAACTTTGTTGGTATTGAATGTCCCATTATTGTATGTGGAGAAGATAGTCTTGGCAGCAGAGCAGAAACATGGCACAAAAATGATCTGGCTTTGTTTGCCCTACACATATCTCAAACTGATGGTTACTCTGTTTTCCTTTTGCCTGCCAATCCCCCTCATGCAAAGACACCTGTTTAAGGTCATGCAGCTTTAACATCTGCCATCTTCTTGAAAGCTGGCCTACCACTCAGCTTTTATATGTTTCAATGTCGTATCTATCTTACCAGACCTCCTTGGAGTGGTAAGGATAGATAATATTTGATCCCTCACTGGTGGGTTTGATGGAGTGACTGAATTCTGACACTTCAAGTAAGGGATGAAGTGAGAAGAGCTCACCTCCCCTTACCAATTCTGATACATTAACTCTTATCTCAGGAACAAACTAGAGGTGTGCTGCAGCATCTGCAGTACTGCTGACCTCAGGAAGCCTCTGCAGCCCCTCCTTCCACAGTAGCTATTTTGTGATTTTCTCTGCGCCTGTAATTGTGCAGATGAACAGCTCAGATGGGAGAATAACAACAGAAATCTGCATAATAATTATTATTGTTTCTTGTTATTTTGATTGCCCTGAGACATAAGTTTACAAAATAATTGCACCAATCAATCCCAGGTAGGTGCAAGGGAAAATCGCTGAGATGGCATGTGATGAGAGCATTAGGGGAAGAATCTGTAATTCTATTAAGCTAGTAGAATCCTGAAGAGCACCGTGTTAGGATGCTTGACTTCGTGTCTGGTTATACCAGATGGCTTCCATCAAGAGGCAGATGTTTTTCTCAGTCTTCCCCTCAAAAAGGACATCAGAATTTAACCATGCCTTTGTATTTGAATACATAGCATGAACAAAAGCATATGGTGTAGATATCAGCTTCACAGAACTGTTGGGTGAAAGCACTGGGGTGGTAGATACAGCCTTGTGGCAAAGCACTTCTTGAAAATGATTGATTTAAAAAAATACACACATTGTAAAAATACAGCTGACTTTGAAGAAGATAAGCAAGATAATCTGCAGTGTAGTCACTTAAGGCTGAAACATGCTTAGCTAAGACTTCTTTTACAATAAAAGACATGTTACCCTGCTTCATGTGTTGTAGCTTTAATGAAAATTCAAAATGTATTTTATAATGCCTCTTAAAGATGACTTGGCTGAGTATTTTCCTATTCGGACTGATGACTGATGCTGTAAGCCTGTCACGGCATACTCAATCCTCACTAATACCTGTTCCATAGTAATTCTTGGGAGTGTATAGAGTACAAGGTGGTCAACCTCCTAAAATCTCCAAGTGGCTTACAGAAATCTGCAAATCGGGGAGAGCCACAAGGCTCTCGCTCCATACCTCACTGCTCCTGGGAGAGCTGTGGGGTGGTTTGCAGACAGGGCGTGACAGCAGCTCACCAGCGGCCCACAGACCCTGCTCCAGCCTGAAGCCCAGGCGTGCTGCTGTGGCACAGGGTGTCTGGGAAAAGTCGTTCTCGGCTTCCCCTGTGGCTGGGGATTTGACTGGACCAGCTGCCCTGGTGCTAGACAGCCCCATTGCCAATTACATGATGTAATGTTATTATGAGAACTGTTGCTGAACTACTCAGAAGTGATGCAGAAGTTGTTCAGGAGTCACAGATTGGCCAGTCCCTATGGCAGGGAGTTTATAGCTGTTTATATATAATTCCTTAGTACAAGAAGTCTGCAAGGTGATATCACATTTAAATATTATGAAAAAATATGAAGACATTCAAAAGGTCTCACAGCTCTTCTCTGCCCAGACAGCTTATTTTATCCACTGTCATAACCAGTGACAGATTCCAGTTGGGGAAGCTAAATAACCTCATCCTTCCTATCTTGACCAATTCCAGTAGGAAGGGAAGCTTTGCCCTCCTCAAAAGCTGGCAGGGCTTACTATCAGAAGGCAGCTTTGATGTATGTAAGCACCCTGTGTAAAAGAGTTTTGGGTAGTTTCCATTGTGGCAATCCTTTCCTGACTCTAGAGTCTTGAATTCTTAGCCAAGGACCTTCTGCCAGGGTTTCTCCTGTTTTTTACAGAAGGAACCCAGGGAATGACTTTAACACACAGAACACAATAAAATGCATATTTGCAATTTGATCCCACTCCCACTGAACTATCAGAAATGTTGTCAATTGCCTTCAAAAGAAGACAATGCAAATTCTTTGCATTGCAATAATCAATTAGCAGGCAGTTTAAATTGCACTTGTTACTAGCTTTTCCATCAGCTGTCTCTTAGTGTCTGGAAATATGATCTTCATACTCTCTTAACAGAGGATCTTTTTTTTTCCCCTAGAAAATATCTTTGGCAAAGCTCTGTTCTCCTCAATGGAAATATAGCAGAGACTAATTTAGCTTCTCAATTTTTGTTTCTCTTGGGCAACCTAAAGAAAAAGATATAAAAAATGAACCATTTGTGAATGTTAGTGTTACATTTTCCCTGCAGTTCCTTTTCTGTGAGTGGAGTTAGTATTGCACAGATGGATCTGCACAGGTGTGTGTTCAGCAGTGCAAATACTTGTGCATGGAAGTTTTTCTGTATAGCAGCATCAAGACTGGCTCATGCCAGGTCATCTGCACAGGAGATTACTGCATGTATGTCATCAGGTATGTGGCTGTCTACCCATACACACCCTAGCATAGACATGTCCTTTTGGTCCCACCCTTGAAAACCCTACAGGTTGTTGTCTTTAGTCATAAAGTAAACCAGTATTTACTTAGGTTAGGGCTACTCCCGTGATGCCTTCACAGTCATGCTTCACATCTTGAAGCTCACATAATTTTGAAATGCATGACTCGGAAGCGTGAATGAACACTTCTCTCTTTCCTTAGCAGGGATGCATACAACTTAATATCCTTTCCTCCTCTGCAGAAGAGGGACATGTCTAAACATTTTTATTTCAGAAGAGAAGCTGATGACAGAGTTTCCTGTGCCATCACAACAGAAGTTCATTCAAGTGCTAGACTGGGCCATCGACCAGACAGGATGGGGAATTTTTATAACCTAGGCTGTTTGTGACTGCAAAATGTTAGAGCAGTGATTTCCAGCTTGTGCTGTGCAGGCTTTTGGGACTGATGAGTCCACAGATGGTGATTAAGAAAGACACTTTGCTGTCTAGTAGTCTACAGCTGTGAACTTTTTTTTTCCCCTCACATCCACTGGAAAATGTATAGAGGTGAAAACCAGCCAAAAAGCCCTGCCATAATGGAACATCTGCTCTTCTTATCAGACTTGTATGAAAGGTTTATTGAGTCCAAATTTTTCAACTTTCATCCTGCCCCTTGCTTTATGGCAGGTCAAAATTGGAGAAAAAAAAAGAGAAAAGAAAGGGGAGGGAGAAGAGGAAGGGGAAGGTGAAGGGGACAGAAGGAAAAAGAGAAAAAGAAAAAGAAAAAGAAAAAGAAAAAGAAAAAGAAAAAGAAAAAGAAAAAGAAAAAAGGAAAAGAGTTAGGTTTTTATCAGATCTCGATTTTTGCTCTGTTCTTAAGAAGAAACAAATATTGAAAATACTAAGTAAGATAACTCTTACTTAAACAGGAACAAAATGTTTATTTAGAGCAACGGAGAAAAAAGATCTAGTAAACTGGAAAAAAACCATGTTGTTTCTTCTACACAGGGTAAATGGGACAGATAAATTCAAAGTTCAGAAGAGGATTGAAGGTAATACTTGTCTGCTTATTGTGGATCAGGAAAAGTTCAAGTTATATCGGGGGGAAGAAAGAAGCTGTCAATTGTGATTTTTAAGCAAAGAAAAAAAGTCATAGCACTGCAAAGAAGATAAACAGAATCAAAAGTGATCCATCATGGAGCTGCTGATTGAAGGGACAACAAAAAAGTCACTTGGTCTGGTGTCTTGCTGAGGAAGGACATGCTGGAGACAGAAGTCATTACCAGGTGATGAGAGTGAGGCAAGCACCATTTTCTTTTATTCAAAGCAGGGATGAAAAGAAGAACATCTGAAGAAGAAGGGGGAAGACAGGACAATAAATGATCAAAGAAGACAGCATATACTATGTAAGAGACAAGCATGGCAGCTTCATAAGCTGATCTTAAAACCCATAAATTATGGCAGTAGTGTTAGTTGTGAGCCTCTGAACTGGGAAAAGTGGGGTTCCATACACATTACTAATAAACCCATAATCATATATTGAAACATGTAGAAGCAATGTGGGTGTCTGCACAAGCAGAGAGGTAATTCTTTTTCCCCCTTTTATTTCATCTGAAAACTTGCTGTATGGATGGTACTGGTGGTTTGGTTTTTTTTTTTTTTTCTCAGTCAGGGATATTTTGCAGAAGAGATTTTTATAATCTGTTCTCAGGATAGCAAAGTTTGCACTCCCCCTGTTCTTGATGATGGGCACTTTTAAAACAGAGGAGAGAAACTTTTAGCAATGATCCTCAGCCAGGGTCTTCTGTGCTCCAGGTGCCAGCTTTTTATAGCTTTTGGTGCATCACATGGGTGGAGAAGCCAACTCTTGTTGTGCACAGTCCTGCACTATGAAAATGTTTCCAAGGTTAGTCCCCTGATGGAGATATAGTAAGCTAAGAAGCCACACTGTACTGATGAACCACTCCATCACTGGTTCTTGGAGAAATATATGTGTTCTATTCTTCTTGGTTTGACAAAAATGCTTCTGTCTTAGAAAAGTAAGCAAGCAGAGTGTGCATCTGGGGCAACATTCAGTATACTAAATGCACATTTTATAGGAGCAAAATCATAATCTAGTAGAAAAACTAGCATCAGGTGTGATAGCACAGGTCAGAACTATCCTCATGCAAAATTCAGTTGTGATCAAGATCTGGTAAACATTTTACTTTTCAACTGCATACTTTGCACACTATTTGCATGACATCTCCTTTTCTCTCTTTCGGTTGTTGGCTGACTTTGTGCCCTTTTGGCTTGTCCCCCCCCTTTTTTTTTCTTCTTAAACCTAGTAGTGATTCACTGGAAAAAAAATCATTAGCCAGTGAGCAGGAATTTCTGACGTATTTACAAGTGAACTTCACTATACTTTTCATAGGTCAAAGTCAAGCCCAAAGTACTCCCCAGACTGCCTGTTAAAGCCCTGTCAAGTTCTCAGTGATATCTGATGTTTCCCCTCCAGTCCATCTGTGCTTACCTCACCTGGCCTGCTGTGTCATAGGTGCTATTCACTGCTAATCCAGAATACTTTCCCTTAAAAGAACCTGTATTCTTGGGGATGGACTGTGTGTCTTCTGAAAGGTCTCTAGAAGATACTGCATTGCTGGTGGAATAATGAGAAATAATTTCGTTGGAGATTCTGCTCTGCTTTCCGGAGTAACTCTTGGTGCTTGAGCTGTTGTTGACTTTGCTGCGTAGCCTCTGCGTTTCCGAGAGGATCATCCGCGTATCTATGAGCAGAACGACCTCACGTTTTACTGACATTCACCACAGGATGGCAGTGCAAGATTTTAATTGTCTGTTTCAATTCTATGTGTATGTGCTTTGTGCGTGTGACAGCATAGTTAGACAGAAAATTAAAACCAGTGCTGCTTTTTTTCCGTTTTGAAAACAAAGTTATACTGGTTTCCTTTGAAATAGAGTGGATTGTGAAAACACAGAACCAATAAGAAAACGATGCTGCTGCTGCATGTGAGGTGCTGCCATATTTCAGAAATGTACCTCAGTTTTTTTTGTATGCTGACTCTGCATTTAATTAATTTACACCTCCTCTCTCGGTATAAAACCTGTATTGCAAAGGTTGTTTACATGATGTACTCTAACTGGCTTTTGAATTTAGGGAGCTTTTGTCCTGACGTTGCATCTTTGGCCTGTGTGCTAAAGGCACACTCCCTGCTGATGTGGTTGCAGAGCATGTCCTGCCAATAGAGCTGCAAATGGTGGTCAGAAGGTCAGTTCAGCCTTCCTTTGCTCTCTCCAGTTTCACCTTCCCGTTTTCTTTTTGCATGTCGAATTAGGAAATTTGTTTCATCTGAAAATGTACCTGACAAAACCAAACAGTTGTTAATTAGGTCCCCTGTCTGGCTTGCAGCTTGGGTGCTGGCACAGGCAAGAGGAGACAGCAGGGAGCCTGGAATCACCATTCTGGCTGCACCTCATGCCCAAGATGTTTGAGGTGATGGCAGAGTTAAAGAAAGCTCTCAGGCCTGGGCTCTGCTGATTGTTGATTCAACTGGCTTGCCATCACTGGTGCTATTTTCTGGTTTGGTCTTCACAGAGAGGTGCTGATGGTGTTTCATGATATTTTTGTCAGGATGCAATACAGTAAAGTCTTATCAGGTCTATATCATCCCCACATGCAATTCAAATTTTAAACAACACATTCTGCTTTGAACTGCTGCTACTGGTGGTTTGGACACCCACACCCACACCGTCTTACTGATACTTATAATTTCCATGCTAGTGCATTGCACTGACTGCATGGTTGAATCTGTACAAAGAATGTAGCTCTTGCTGGAGACAGTTTGATTAACAAAAGGTAAAAGGTTCTTCAAGTAGTGTCTAGCAGTTAGTGATGCCACTTTTTTAAAGCTTATGTACATGTTTAATAGTCCCAGTAGTCCACTGACAGATAAACAGAGAGTAGAGTGCTGCTGGAGGTGTGATGAAGGCTCCACATAAATGCAGCACAGCAGCAGTTCTGTTTTCTCCCCTTCCCAATAAAGGGCAGTTTTATGTTTCAGGAGGTTTCTGGAATGACTAATATGATCTGATACAGAACCAGCCTGTACTGGAAGACTTAATGGAGGAAAAATACATTTTCTATAGTTAGCACCCAGCACTCTTAGCCATATCTGAGAGAAGTGCTACTCTTACACTGAGTGTTATACTTCAGCCTGTATCTGTAACATTTCTGAAACCTGGTATTTTTCTTCACAGTATAACTTCAAGAAAATATTAGTTTTATCTGAAGATAAGATTATTTTTCTTTTTTAATTCTTACAGAACATATCTTTCTCTCTGTCCGTTCTAGTGATATAGTGATAACTGAAAAGTGGACAGAAACACCTATTTAGTATGAGATGTAGCTACATTGTCGGAATTGAACTGAAGAAAAAACATCTACCTCTTCACTCAGAACTATACAAAAGTTCTGTCATCTTTTCCAGACGTATAATCTGGGTTTTCTTCTTGCATAGATAGAAGCAGTAATACATATTAAATGCAGTAACTCTTCAAGAACAAACCTTGTAACTAATATTCAGTTAATATTCTCATATGTCTCCAGATGTAGTATCCCAAACCAGAGATACTGCAAGTTCAAGACTTCACAGACCCTGAGCATGTCACACACACACACATTCCTTAATTAAGAAATTAAACTTTGCCAAACCCCTGTGGCACAGGGATGGTGTTGATCTCTGTTTCTATGGCAGGCAGCGGTTGTGTCCAGCTGCAGCCTTGATATGAGCTGTGGGCTGGTGTGGCGCGCTGTGTGGCAGGGGAATTAGGGGCAGAAGGGGAAGGGGATAGGATCTCTGTAATTGCAGCTAGGATGGGAGTCCCAGTAGGCTTGTTGTCCTACAAGACCATGTAAAAATAGTAATTTTTTTCTTCAAGAGGTTTTGCAATATGACAAGACCTGACCAATAGCACAGCTGCAGCACAATTATCAGGAGCACTGATCCTGTACTGGTGTGTTCATCCATGTGCATGCACTTCACAGTGCCACACTCTGAACACATTCCTTTGGCAGGGGCAGTTTTAGGGCTGGAGAGGGGAGGTGAAGAAATGGTCAAAACCAGAACTGAAAATGTGCTAAGGGAAGAGGAGTGTGGGAAGGAGGAAGAAAAAGGAGGAGGGCAGGAAACACAGAGGGCATTAAGAGACTTAAGGTAGCAGCTGAGAACCTACAATGGTGGGAGAGGTTCTTAAGAGCAACAATCAGCGAGCAACAGATGAAGTGGTATTGCTTGTACACAAACATGCTCACAGATATGTCAGAACTGACAGAAAATTGGTCTTAGGAGAAGGAAGACTGTCTCACACAGAAGCAGACAGGGTTTAGACATCTGTGGCTGTCCTGGTTACAAGAAGTCCCCAAACACCTCCTGCTTTGCATGCAGTGGAACTGCTGTGGAAACCCTGAGGCTGTGGAGGTGCCCACGGCTCCTCTCCTAGGGCATGTCTCTGAGGGCAGCCTTCAGCCAAGCAGCAGGGCAGGTGTGCAGCCAGCAGCCAGGCTCCCTCTGTGTGCTGGCAAGCAGATGGGTCAAGCCGTGCTTCTGGGGGAGCTGGGCAAAGCTGAGAATAAACCCCAGATTTCCTGTGCCTCAGCTCCATCCATGAGGCCGCTGCTTCCCCACGCGCTAATCTGACATTACAGAACGTATGGCGATGCAAAGCCACAAAGAAAGTAAATTAGAAGAGTAGTAGGTGGATGACTTGCATGCAATGTTTCCCTTTCACTGCAAATTTCTCGTTTACTGTTATTTTTACACTGGCCTGTGTGACTGAATTCCCATAAAGTGGTCTCCCACACCTCAGGCAGTTGATAGAGCAGGAGGCAGTCACTGGGCCAATCTGTGCCTGAAAAGTAGAGAGATACAGATACAGACCAGGGATCTGAGAAAGAGACGGTGGTGCAGGAAGGGATTTATGAACCACTCTGGCACAATTCAGTTGTTAGGCAAATGATTAAAGCTAAAATGGGGGAAAAATGAACTGCTTCCCTGGTTGTATATATAAGCTGGACATTTGTGGAAAGTGAGCAAGTGGAGTGGTTATCAACAATAAAAGAGTAATAAAAAGATAAGATCTTTGCATTCCAATTAAAAGAAAAATCATTGCAATGGGATCAGATGTTTTCCCTGGCAAAGAGGTAAAGAATTTCTCTCCAGGCAGGAGACAAATACCTACCTCTTTCCTTTTATAAAGTATTAACCCATAGGCTGCTGACAGGAATAGGCAGAGAACTAGCACAGGAATTTCTATTGGAAATGGGAAAACACTTTTCCCCCCTTTTTTTCTCTTTGTTGAAATTTGAAGAAAGATTGGACCAATGAATCAATGAGGTGGAGGAAAACCAACCTATGAGGAGATTAACACCAGGGGAAAACTTTGAGCAAGATGGTTTCTCTGATGGAACTGGGTAAGAAATGAAAGAAGCAAATATCAGCTTTGCTTCCCCTTCTTGTCGCCTGCACATTAGCCACATGTTTGCAAAAGACACTATGCAGCATGTGCTGATCCAATGGCAAGGCTCACTTCTGCAAGAAAGCTTTTTCTTACTGAGACTTTCAGCTCCAACCAATGAAAAACAAATATCAGATGAAGTGATCTAATGACAAATTCGCAATATTCGGTGCTGAGGTAGCATATGTACAAATGCTTGAGTCAATGGAACAAGTAGGATTGCCTTTTCTGTACTGTTTTTTCAAGATTGTTCCAAAGTAGCTAGAGTGATGCCTAAGGGTTAAACACATGATTCATGGAAGACATTCAGAGGCCACATTCTGGCTTGCCTTCTCTCTGTCAGTGCCAGGCAGGTAGATAGATAATCAGAGAGAAAGTTGGTTTCACTGATTAACCTTAAGGATCCATTGTGGAGATTGCAGCTTTTTACAAAGTCAAGAAATGTCATTGATTCAACTGCCCAGGAAGCCTGCTACCTCCTTAACCAAAATTTTAGAAATTATTTCAAAAAATGGAGTGCTTAATTATTTACTATTGAGTTTAGTTTTTAAATCTGATTGTTGCTTGATTTTTAAAAAAATCTGTTTGCAGTGGAAGACAGTTTTTTTGTTTTATGCATGTGCAGTGTAGACCTGAGGAGAATATCTGTTTATTACCATGGAAAATTCTGACTGTAAAGAATGCCTGAAAAAATAAGGAAATATACCTGAAAACATAAGGGAATGCAATATTTCAGCCAGTATATTCCAGACAAAATCATTTTAATGTGGCACAGTGGTACCTCTTAGAAAATGTAATGCAGTGACTTGGTTTCCCTGTTCTATGAACAAGTTTCTCATCCTGGCTTCAGCTCCCATAGTGCTGGAGGAGCCATGTTCATGCTGGGGACAGCTGTACTGTGCCACAGGAGATGGGGGCTGATGGGGAGACTTCCTCAGGCAGATGGGACTTCTGGCCCAAAATTAGGTACTGAAGTCACATTTATAGATCACAGTTTTGAAGTTATTGCTCCTCTGTTGAAAGATGTCAGTTTTCCAGCAGGAAATCTATCGTCCAGATTTTCTGACCAGAACTTATGTTTATCAGTCTCCTAATTCCAAAACCTCTTCTCCAGCACTTCCTTTTCTTTGACAATCCACTAACAGCTTCATTCCCTTCCCTATCATTGGCTCATCTTTCTTCTTATGTGGAAGTGTAGATCAGCTGAAACATGTATATTTCTTGTCTTCTTCCAATAGCAATTTGATTCTTTACATTAACCTTAAATTTCAAACACATTGAGGAGAAAGGTAGGAGGCTTCTGTATCTGTCATTTGTTTAAGTATTGGGATCTAAACATAACTTCATTACATCTCCCACCTTTGTGCTTTACATGCATTATAGAAAAAGTTTTAACAGCATTTGGCAGGACACAATTAACCAGTGAGCAGACCTTCCTGATAAATATTCACAGGTTCAAATCTGCATGTAGTAGGCTGAATTAATATCTACACCTACTGCATATGCTAAGTATGATGTCATGGAAGTACTTTGGTGAGTTTCTAATTCTTAGTGGATGTATGTATCTGTATAGATATATATATCTATATATATGCATGTATCTATCTCAAGCTGTAGTTCCAGATAAAATTTCCTCATATAGGTACCCAAGTAGTGTCTTGCACACATTCCTTGTGGTCAGTGAGTATGGCAAGATGACAATTAGTGGTAAGATGACAATTACTTCCTCATGCCAGGGGAATACCCAGAACAGCATTAATAGGTGTCAGTTGCAGGAAAATTGTCTGACCCTTTGAACCTTTATTTTTTGCAGAGTAGAGAATTTCTATTTATTTAAACATTTTTAATGTTGCATATATTTAATGAAATATGTGTTTTAAAAAGTGGCTTTCTAGAACTGCACAATTTGTCTAAGTAACATTTTTCTAGTTAACAAGTGTTTAGGAAAACACCAAGATCCATCTTAATACAAGCCAACAGATTAACTTCTCAAGGGTACCTTCTAACCTAGGTTTTTCTAATTTAGCCCTAACTTAGGACTTATACTTAGTTTCTTGGATTCTAGGTGACTGCCTGAGTGACCAGTCTACTGGCTAATATGGGAAGAATCTCTCATCCTCTCTTCTGAGGGGTGTTCCACTTAATATCAATAATTAAATACTTATTTGAGAAGGTCTTTGGACTCTGAACTTTGCCGTGTTTCCTGACTAGGGGGCTAGAGAGTCAAGGTGTCTTCTCTCTCCCTGCTATCTTTCCTCTACTTCGATTTCTAGACCAGTAGTAGTTAATAATTTATATGAAATGGAACATTTCCAAAAGTAAAGATGGAAAGAAACCAACCCCTTGGTAGCTATATCATCCCCAAGTTATGCCACTAAGGCGAGATTTGGGCGAAAGTGTTTGGATGCAAGAAGTATCTTTAGACAGACAAGAGTTTGGATCAAACATAATTTTTTGATTGAGTTAATACTTAGGTTTAATCTTTATCTGTCAGCACCCTTATACTGCCCTTACTCTTCCCCATGTGGTGAATTTAGGGGAAAATGAGAGACACTGAGCCATAAGAAAACCTATTAAAATATTTTTAAAAATGCAATACTGAGATACATACTGCAGCTCCGTTTGACTTTACCATGTCTTTGAAAGATATTACTAAATCCACTTTCTTTAGTTCATTTTAAATGTTATATTCCCCTAGTTATTTCTGTTATCTGTGTTTCCCTAGTTTTGCTTTTAAAATACAGAGTTAAATATTAAAAGGTTAAGCTTTCTTTTTCATGCTTTCCTCCCCCCACCTCTTCTGATCTAGCCTAAATGCCAGGAGGAGAAAATGCATTCTCAGACCTAACTCAGCTGCTAGCTCTAAATATTCTGTACTAAATTAAGTACAGAAACATGGTACAGATACAGATACATGGTACTCTGAAAATATGGCTTCAAGCAACAGAATTGTGATAGCTCAGGAAACTGCACTGACAATCAGCAAGAGCTCTATCCTGATGACTAATGGGGGAGATTTGTCATTGTCTTCTCACACCACATATTTACATACGAACTCTACTTTCAGAACCAATTAGGCATCATATACTTTTGCATATGGGCACATTTTCCTGAACAATATGGGAAGAACAAACTTTGAATTTAAGAAAAAAAAAAAAGAAGTTCAGATCAATCACACTCTTATTTTAATCTTGCTTTAAATGTGCTGTTTCCTTTTTTTCCCTAAATAGTTTTTTATGTGGTTGCTGAAACATCTTTGTAAGAAAAGCTACAATACTCATACAAGGAAAGTCCCTGGTGGTTTTTCAACACAATTTTTATTAAGATTTTTTAATTTTATAAGGGAAAATCTAATAAGCACACCAGCCATAGAAACCCCTTATCATCCTGACTACTGTTTAAGTTTTATAAAGAGTAACAAAAATTACATCTATGACATGTTTTCATATGGAGGTATCTAAAGTGCTTTGGGAAGGTACATTCTGAAGGAAACATTTTTATATGCAGAAAAATTAGGTCTGAAAATGTATTGATTAGGCAAGATCAGCCATGCAGGTGAACATTTAGGTGTGCTTGAATTGTTTAATGTGCACAGTTATCACAGGAATTACAACACCACAAGCAAATTAATTGATAAGCTGCAAGAAACAGGCCTTTCCTTCATATGTTTTCTCATTCCTTTCTTCCAAATGTTTTCTCCTTGTACATCAGTTTTCTATAAATAATCTTCTAATGATTAAAGCTGACAGTTTTGAAGACTTAGATTTAGTCCATGCCCAGTACAGTAGGTACAACATAGATAACAATATTTGATGATCTTTCTATATCACCATGTATTATTCTCAAGATTTTTTGGCAGACCCTTGAAAAGAACTTTGGAAGAACCTGAAAAACTATGTTTTCCTGCCAAATGAATTCACAGTACTGTACCAAACCATCCATAATATTGGGAAAGACCTCAAGATGTTGATGATAGTAGACAAAGGTTCTGACAGAGCAGACACACTCATTAAAGATCACTTTATGCATCTTTACAAAATCTCTAGTGTTCATTTTGTAAATTTAAATACATTTTCCGGTGGGTGGATGAATTCCGTCAAGCCACGTTTCCTCTAGATAAGATAGGAGGTCAGATTATCTAAACTATGCCACTTTTTACTGTACAAATCATGACCAGATTCACAGGTGATAATTCTGGATTTCTTTTTCAATTAGGAAACAGAAGGCATATATGGTATTGGAGCATGTCCAGGGAAGAACAGTGGAAATAGGGAAGGGCCTGGAGCACAAGTGTCGCTGTGATAGGTTGCACAAAATGAGACTCCAACATTTCTTGAGATCAGAAGGCTTAACTTTATTGTAACAAGGTGTCTTTTATACCACCACTCGCAAACCATTATTTGATTGGCCAGGTGACACAACGCCTCTCTGCCGCCGTTTGGGCTGAGGCAGAAAACAATGTTTTGAGAATGAACAGAAAAGGAAAAGTAAACAAAAGGGATATTTGGAAAATAAGGGAAGTTTACAAAAAACCTTTATCAGTCCATTGCCTGAGAACATGAAATTCCTCACAGAGCTGTCCTTGGAAAGGCAAGCAGCTCTCTCCTGGGAAAACCCAAAGCCTGTTCTGAGATTTCTCTAAGTCGCACTGAAAATCCAGCCTCACACACAAGTCTGATAAGGAGTGGCTGAGGAAGCTGGGGTTATTTAGCCTGGAAAAAAGGAGGCTCAGGAGGCTCTACAATTACCTGAAAGGAGGCTGTAGCCAGGTAGGGGTTGATCTGTTCTCCAAATAACAAGCAATAAGACAAAAGGAAATGACCTCAAATTGTGCCAGTGGAGGTTTAGATTGGATATGAGGAAAAATTTCTTCACAGAAAAGGTTGTCAAGCATTGGGACAGGCTTCCCAGTCAAATGGTGAAATCACTGTCCCTGGAACTGTTCAAAAAATGTGCGGATGTGATGCTTAGGGACATGGCTTAGTGGGGTACCTGGCAGTGCTGAGTTAATATTTGGACTCATTGGTCTTAAAGGTCTTTTCAAGCCTAAACCATTGCATGATTCGATGAAGTCCCATAGGTATGTGAACAAAAGAGAGGGTCTTGTGTGCTTCTTTGTTACCAGATCAGAGTCTAGCAGAGAAAAACTAATGGCTGAAATAACTTTGAGACCCAGTATCTATTACATAGCTTTTGACGACTATGAGATATTGATGACCTGACAGCATCAATTAGCCAGGCTATGCAGGATCAGTTTCTCTCTATAGTGTTCTGCCACTTGCTTGGCACCCAGGAGTGGGCATCAAGCAGTTGAAATCAATCAGAAGAATATGAGGAATAACTAAAACATTTCTAAAGGTTGTCACCTGTATGATGGCATCCATCCTGTTGCAAATGGTTTGAGGCAAGGGGGTTTCCAGGGTTTCAAAGAGTTGTCTTTGTCTTCCTTCCGCTATCAATCAATTGAATATAGGAACAAATTTAATGTATGGTCAGAAATTACTTCTTTCAACTTGAAAATGTTGGAAGATATGGCCTTCACATCTCATTACAGGGGTTCACATCTAGCATTACTGTAAATCATGGAATCATTGAATCATGGAATCATAGAATGCTTTGGGTTGGAAGGGTCCTTAAACATCATTTTGTTCCAGCCCCCTGCCATAATCAGGGATGCCACCCACTGGATCAGGTTTCTCAGGGCCCATCCAACCTGGCTTGAATACTTCCGGGGATGGGGCATCCACAACTTCTCCAGGCAACCAGCAGATTGCTGTAGTGCCCTGCACATGGGGCTGCCATGCAGAGTTCAGGTTGTGCCTAGCATAGCAAGAGGACGGCATGCAGCACTCTGGCTGTGAATCAGCAGTGCTGCACTGCTTGGTCAGCTGTGCTCGCTACTTGCCTCCGATGGGGCTGACAGCAAACACAGAACCATTGTAGCGTGCAAAACTGAAACAGTATCAGGCAAATCTGTGGTGTTGCCTGTTCACCTACCTGTTACTGTGGTGACTAAGATCAGATGAGTTGAAAGAAGAGTCGACACTGGCATGGTATCACCCTGAGAAGATGGGTGTTGACTTCCAGTGATTTTTAACTATTTCCACATACATGTGAAAATTTTCCACATACATGTGCCAGCAGCCCAGACTCCTTTCTCCTGACATATGAACTGCTTGGAGCTAGTGGTCAAGCATATTTAAGTGTGCTAGGTGCTTACTTTAAGTATATTCAGATACTCTGGAAAGGTTCTATCTTCCCAGACAGGATAAATTTATGCTTGTTCTGCTTACTGGACAAAGATGTTATTTTTCCTTTAAACTTTGGTTTTTAATTGTATTTGAGCTAAGCAGTCAGAGGCCTTAAGGCAGGAATCCTTTCTTTACTAACTTGTTATTAGCCTTGGTTGCTCCTTTTCATGTCTGTTATGGGCAGGAAGCACAGAAGCTCAGAACATGTATTGCTATGTGATGACTGTTCAGCATCTTTCCACTGCTGGGGAAAATGCAGTCTCCTCATAGGACAGCTCTTTCAAATGTACAATGTTATGCCACCAGAGGAAGTACTCTTGCTTAATATTAAAAGGCAGCTATGAGGCTGTCTAGGTATTAATTTCATATTCCCCATAATTACCAAGTGCTTGCCTCTGCTTGTGAAAAAGGTAGTGAGTCACCTTCCAAACCTTCCTCTTCCTGTCACTTAGGCCCCGTGCTACATCACCCTCAGTTCAACAAGGGAAAAATCACCAGGCAAAGCTGACTTTCAGCAGAGACTTTTTAGGCTTCTTTTACAATGAAGCTGTGAAATGAAATCATAGTGTTTTGTTTTCTCAAGGTTTCCCCCATCCATTCTCAGTGGCCTCCTTCAGTGTGCAAATTAAGCGTGGCTCTTGTGGTTCAGCCTCTTTCCAATAAGTTGGCTGAACACCCAGCACTGTCACTTTGTTTCATAGCTTTGCCATCAGAAAATGATAATTGTAAACCAGCCTTTTCAGTTTGTTCAGGTTGCTTCAGGTGCTTGCCTGAGATGGGAAACCTAGTATTTGAATCAGTAAGATTTTTTTCTAAATTAGCATCCCTGAAAAACCCCAAGCATCAAACCTTGGCCACAGAACACAAAGTTTCTGAGCCTGGCTGTCCCACCTCATGTGCTCCATTAGGATAGAAGGATGAGCTGAGCTATCTACGTATGGCAGCAACAAGAGGTGCAGGTTGCTTCACCTGCATTAAGCAGTCTTCATGACAAGTCAGTCTTCTAAAGCATTTCTAGGATCACAAACATTTTACAGTTAAAAAATTTTTGAAGGGTAAATGGAACAAGTATCATCATCTCATGTGGCCTCTAAGGCACAGTTTTCACCTGTACTCTGTGTTGGACCTTGCCACTGAAGCTGAACTTGAGTGTCTGTTCAAGCTGCTGGGACTTTGTAGCACTTTAAGACTACAGGCATCTGCAGAGGAGGCAGGAACACTAAGCTGCTCCCTCTGTGCCATCACGACCTTACACATTAAAGTTCCAGACTAAAACTTCTCTCACGTATAGGTAGCCACATATGCTAACCATGTACTAATCATGTGCTAAGCTAGCTTCACATGGCGAAGACCCCTCCTCCATGCAGTGGAACTGGGTGTGAATCACCAACAAAGCTGGTGCAGTTTAAGTTGATCTCTCCTCTCAGCTTCACTGGTTTGTTACTGCTCCTTATCTGAGTACCATCACTGACAATATGAGGACTCTGTGTCTGCTTCAGTGCAAAAGAGAAAATCATCAAGGCTGAACAGGATCATACCACTAATAATTTCTAGACAGTGCTTTCCAGTGGCATAACTCACCCTCTGGATCATCAAAGGTACCTGAAGAGGTTAGATTAAAAGAATAAAATAAAAACATTAGAAAGGCAGTATCAGCATTAGGGAGATTTGGTAAATTGTGATTGTGGAATTAATGAAATCACTAGTTTCCTGAACTGATGAATGAAGGGACACACAACAGATTGCCTGACTCTTCTATTCTACGTAGTCTCTGCACAAGGTACTCTTCCTCTGAGGTATCTGTGGAGTGTGGGAAGGGGAAATTTTCAACTTACTCTTCCTTCGAGTCCTAGTAGAGTTAGAGAAGAGATTTTGTAAAGAAAAAAAAAAGTAAAGCAAAGCCCACAGCGCATTTAAGCCCTAGAACAATGCTAGGAAATGTAGATGCTTGTTTAGAATGTTAACATCTCATATTTCCTCCCCCCAGCTTCTACACACGGAACGGGCACAGACCACGCTCCTGTTGGCACTCCTCCTTGCCTTCTTATTCCTGGAGAAGCCCTGTCCTCTGACACAGAGCAACACCAAGTCTTTTCTCCTGGGTCTCTCTGCACAGATTGACCTGCTGCCTCTCTCCTATTTTTCTCAACATCAGCAAACAAATTGCTCTGTCCTCTTCTTCGTCTTCCTGGTGTTTTTCCAATAGACTTGATTTCTCTGTTCCAGGCAGTACTTAATGTAGTGAAATTTCAGAGTGGATGAGGATGGCAGTCCTTTAATACGTCTTTCTGAGTGTCCTTGCACTGAAAATGTGAATCTCATTTGCGAGTGTTGGTGTAAGAAACATGAATGCAATTTCCTGAAGTTTTGCATGAGACATGTGGGAGCAACAACATACCTTTAATATCCTGCCAACTTGATTTCATTAGGTCTTGGAGAATGTTGACCCTAGGGACAGTTGATAGCCAACTTGTTATTTTGTATAGCTGATAGTTTTTATGTGACCTTTACATAAGTAGGTCTTACTGTATATACAACAGCATGTGTGTACATATATATATATATACATATATATTTTACATGTGTGTGCCTCACCCTCTGTCCATGGCCTATGTGTTAAATCTTTCATAAAGACAAATAGTATACCATGTCCATCCTTTGAATACAGTCAATTCTGCAGCAGCTGTCCAGCAGAATAAAAAGGCTAATTCTTAAATGAATTACTTCTCACTTAGACAACATAACAAATTTTACCAGGACTCTTCCCCTTCACCCCATATCAGAAAACATAAATTACTGCATACTAGGTAGGAAAAGCAGCTGTGCTAGCATGCTTAGAAAGAATGAAGAAGTTAGATTAAAATTATAAGTGCAATTTAATGTGTGTTCCCAAATCCTTTACCTGAATCCTCGAAGCTTGACCATTTATAGAACATAATTTTTTACAGCATCCTTGTTAGGCAGCAGGGGAGACAAACATTATTATCCTTGTATTACAGAATGAATGAAGTGAGGCAAACAGGTCTCTGAGGACATGTCTGTACTAATCATCCTATTAGTACAGACAGAATAATCGGTGTACAATAATCCTGTATTAATATAAAATGATAATAAAATGGGCTATTTCCAATTCCCTGACACCAACATGATTGATGCAACATATTTCATTTCCATATGATGGTGAAATACTTCAGTCAAATCAGTTTGGCCACTTTCTAATTGGCTACCAGGAATGATTCCTAGTCTGTGTTTAGGGCTGAAAAACATACCTGCAAGTCTAGAAGAGACTTGATCAGGTCAAAATGTGCTACAGATAATTTCCCAGTGTGCTCTGGCCCATGGTTTGTGAATACAGACCTGACCAAAGAATTTTACCTAGTGCCATGCAACAGCTATATTGCTGTACTTAATTTTGGCATCATCTTTTGCATCTGTGAAATCTGACTTTTGCCTCTGCCTCTGTTGCTCTCCTCCTCTTCCAGCCTGGGTAGGGTGTGTTGCCACTGGGGGGCAGGTCTCCAAAGCAAACAAGCATGCTTCTTTCCTACAGGCTTACCTCTAACAGGGCAGAGAGCCTTAGCAAAAATTTGCCATTTTGCAGATTCTTCTACCAATATTTAAGTTATGATCAACTGGAGTTCTTATGTAAGGACTGGATTCTGTCACTTGTACAGTCTTGAAGCAGCATCTGTGTGCAATCATCTGTTGAAAGCAATAAGGAAATACACTGCTCCTTGTTAGGAAGGATAGGAGGTTGTAGCCATAACGTGTTATGTTATAGAGGAAAATAAAACCACAGGCAAAATTCAATACAGAGCAAAAGTGACACACCGTAACTGTGCTACTGTCTCTGTCCAAGTCTCAGTTTTGGGTAAGTGGAAACTGGTGCAGCTAGTATTGAATGTATAGCAATCCTACAGCACTGCATTGTAAGGGAGCTTAATATCCTTTGTTACACAAAGTTTGTGCAATGTGGACCAAATTAATCTCTTGCTCAGTTCTATCCAATGCATTAAAATCCCTTGGTTAATTAATTAGTCCCAGACCTAAATATTTTTTCTACCATTCTGTCTACCACTATTGGAGCAGCAAGATTTTCATTAATTTTCATGCAACACAGCAAATTACTTCCTAGGACTTAAATCCTCATTTATCTTGGAACAATCGGGGACTTTGATGAATATGTGAATTTAGCCAGCATTAGTGGGACATTATAGTCCAAAAAAGTTGTAGGTCACCTAAGGTGCCCCTTTCTATAAACAACTTATCTACTGCTGTGGGCAACATACATATCTGTTAGCATAAAATATTATTTTCTGAGTGTCTCTTCTAGCTGGCTGGAGCAATGCAGCAGAAACTTGCAGCAATCTGCAATCAATACCCAACCAAATCTCTCTGCAAACAGGAGAGATGAAACAGAACATTCACTACCAGTCCAGGGCAGAAATCAGAATCTCTTGGACAGTGTGAAGGTACATACACGCAGTCATAGCAAACTCCTAGTAGATGTAGAAAAACGAAGTGCTACTCATTCCATCCCTAGAATACATCAAACAACATCAAATCACTTCAATGCGCTTAGCAGCCATAGCTCACACATGCTGCATAAGCATTTTAATTTCCGTTCCACAATTTTTGATCTACCTGGAATAACAAAAAATTTCTCTAAATGGAACTTGCTATGCTTGTTCACAGTTTTGTCACCTCAAGATTAGCCTCCTGTAATATGCTTTCCTTTTGGCTATTGCTTGAGATCATTCAGAGCCTGAAGGAAGTCAGGAATGCAGCAGTCACATATTAATCAGATCTTAAATTCACAGCATGTCACACCAGCGCTCTCTGAACTGCCTTGGCTGCCAGCAGGATTCAAGGTATTGGTGCTGACCTTTAAAACTCTGGATGCAGGCTCTCTCATCAAAGCACACTACTAGACAGCCATCAGTGGAGGCATTTGGGAGGCAGCTCTGCTTGATAGCAAGGACTGCCAACAGGGCAATGTTTGCCAAAGCCACTTCGGGTCTTCAACTGCGCTAAACAGCCACACATGCTGCTTGAGGTCTTTTCTTTTTAAAATTTAAGAATTTAGAGAAAGATCATCTAAGGGATGGACTGTCTTTTCTCTTTTATGAGATGATTCCAAAGGGTAATGTGGGTGTACCTTGTAAATAACCCTGAAACAGATTAAAATGCACTTGTAGTTAGCACCAGAGGTGCAGGCCTACTGTACTTGCAGGCTTGACATACCCATCTAAATGGAACCTCTGTTTTACCTTACAAAGTACTAAAGAGCAAATCTAATTACTGTGTTTCAATGAGAAATGTCTGTATCGTGTCAATGGGACACAAGAGACAGATGCTGAGTGCTGGTTCCAAATCTGGCCTGTGGAAAAACAGGACCTAAGCTAGTTAACGTAAAGTCCAGTTATAGCACCACACTTTCTCTTGGGTGCTAGAAACAGCTGAGCATTCAAGCATCTCTATGTTGGCAGTAAATGAATTGTGTAAGTGACCCTGGCTACAACACCGGATTTTACCATCCACAGTGCTAATAGAAAATGCACTGATGCATATTACTGAAGGAGTGTCCTGAATGGGAAGTAGCAATATAGTTAGAACCAATCCTCAGGCCATTGTACAAGGCAGGAACTGATAGCAATAATGGAAGCTTCTGCTCCCTGAAAGGGGCTTCTCTTAAGTGACAAGTGAAGTGCACTGGCAGTCGCGTGCCAAAGCACGCACAGGGACTGACTTATAGTGATGCAGCTGTATATCTCTCTTGTAATGAAGCAGAATTGAACTGTGAAATTATTTCATAAGCTCCTTGGATGGTTTGGAGGAGATGGTTCCCATCATCTCAGGCTGTCTTTTGTGAAGGCTCAAGAAGTATGCAGCTCCTGTTCTGCCCTAAGCGACCATCATGGCTGTGAAAAAGTAATCATGGATTCTCTCTATAGGGGAATCACCACTGTTCTTTGCAGTGCTCTGGGGCTTCATGAAGGTGCTATTATTTGATAGCTTTTGTGCCTCTTACCCATTCATAGAAGCATACATTTCTATGTTTAAGACAAAATTTCATTACACTGAAATATAGTAATAATTTTAAAAATGATTTCTCTATAAGTAGTTATGTATTCCCACATGAGTGTGCATTCATTAAGCTGTATTTTTAGAGAGAGTGGATTAAGTATGATATTTGAAAATATTTGAAAATATTTGAAAATAAATCCACACAGAGATCATTTTTTCAAAGACAATCTACTATTAGAAGTTCTGTCATTCTAAACAAGTTGGTGGCAGTGATACTGGTGGATCTCCTTCTACTTTGCTACATTGATCTACTTAATATTTTTCCACAATACACATACCCAGCCTTGAAGATTGTGTGTAAATAGCCTCTCCATTGCAGAAAATAATAAGCAGAAACCAGTTACTGCATCCCGTGGTCTTTAGTGCTTGTCCGAGTGACTTTCCTGTTCACAGTTATCACTATCTCAAAAGTAAAAGAAACATTACCACAGCTTTTACTGCCTTATCTGGTTCCCCAATGGGATTATTCAAGTAGGTAAGGAATGCAGCAGCAAGTACAAAACCTAGCTCTTTCTGATACAAAAGAACAAAAAATGTTTGAAAAAAATGTTCCGTGTGACTTCTGGAAACTGAGAGTACTCTGCACCTTGCAGGATTAGGTCCTGTGATAGAGTGCTTCTGCAGTAAGGGGAACTTGTGTGAGAAACCCCCACCTATATATCTCAAACCTGATCAAGAAGAAAACACGTGTCAAACTGCAGTGTTTTACTGCAAACAGAACAAGGTTCTCTATTTGCAGATGGAATCACTACGCAGCTATGGACAAAATTGTGAAATTTCTCAGTTCTAGAGTGCAGCCTAATTTTTTACAGACATGTTTCCCTATTTTTTGTAGCTATGGAAACAGGCTTTTGTTTCATTAGAAATAAGCCAAGAATTAGGGGCCAGGCCACAAAATATTCTGTTTTATTACAAAACCACCAAAACGTGATTTCTCACCAGTTTAACTGGCAGCAAGAATATTTCACACAGCAGTACCATGTACTGATGCTCTCCTGGGGAAGCTCAGTAGCAGTAACTTTGGCTGAGAGTTAGGACTATTTTTGGAAGCTTCAAAAGCATCCAGGGAAAGTACTTTTCACTTTTATTCATATAAAGAGTATCTCTATTTATTAAAAAAGTGAGAAATGGCTTCTCCTCAACTTCAAATGGCTTTGACAATAAAATCGTGCTTATATCCAGGTCTTGGGAGACACATGAAGCTTTGTGACAAATGGAGTGTTTGGATGATGAAGAGATGACTTGAAGACTCAGGAAGACACGCTTCACACTCCTGCCCCTGGAGCACAGTGAAATAAAGGTGAGTGTACTTAGATCCCAGCTCTGTGTCACCTACCCATGTAATCTCTCATGCCTGCACGGGGATGGACTACGATGAGCTATACAGTCTTTTCCATCTTAAATTACTAAAAGGCTAAGTAAGTCATTCCTGCTGTGAAAAGAAGAAAAAAAACCTTATGTAAATGTTTAGGTTTCTAAGTACAGGCTTAAATCTTATTGAAGTCCATAGAATCTAAAGTGCTTAAGTGTTTTGCTGAATAGGGATATGTTGCTGAATCATGGCCAAGACTTTTTAAGTTGATGTACTGTTACCCGTGAAATTACTAATATGCTCAACATCAACCCTGTACTTAAATGCATTGTTAAAGGGAACAGACTTTTTCAGGGCTTCTTGTTCATCCTCTGAAAGAGCCTCTGGCTGAATCAGGCATTGAGAATAAAGTCAATGAGTAAAAATGTTAGAAAACGTAAAGCCTAGCCAGAGCAGGAAATCGTGGAATGAGCCAGGGCAAGAATTTTCTAGACAACTACGCTGCTATTGACAACTTCAAAGCTCAGCACTCTCTGCTGTGGTGTTACCACTCATTCTGAAATTTGCTTTCCATTGAACAGAAAGCAACACTGGGAATTTTATTGGAAGTGTATCATCTTCATTGGTATAGACTCTCTGACTTCCATCCCTTTGTGTCCATTACCTAAAGATGTTTCCATTAGAGGCAAGCTAAATCTCATGGTATGAACAGGAAATAAAGTAGATTAACACTGTCTGTCACTGCATATTAATTTCCAATACCCTTTTCTAACTTTCTTTTTCTGTCTTCCACCACTTCTGCAATTAACTCTCTGATCTACCAACACATCAAACCTGCAATGAATCAAATGCTCTTTCTGTAAGTTGTTGGTTGGTGTATTAATTTTCACTTAGGCACACATACAATGAAGGGATTTACTGGTTATGGCTGGGGTGATCAACAGTGATGAGATTAAATCAAAATTTTTCAATGCATCATTGATGAACATATCAATGAGGCTTTAGACATCAAAGATGGTCTTGAGCACATTGCCTCTAAATGTCAGAAAAGATCAGGCTTGAGGTCAAACATTGTAACCTAGGGCTGTTCAAAAGAACACCTGCAGTGAGGTGTTGTGTCTGTCACTCCTTATCAGAAGCATCAGTCTCAGCTGTGTGGCAGTACATTTTCCCATTCTGTCAGGTGGTGCACTATTCTTTGCCCTCAATTTCTCTCATTTTTGGTGTTGATGACTTTCTGGAGGTGAGACCTCACAAAAAATTGTTGCGAGTTGTTTTCTGAATCCAGCCCATTCAGAGAGCAAGCCCACATATTAAAGCATTAAGAAAATAACATGCATTTGGTGTACTGGGAGGGGGATATTGCTGCTGCCAGCCACTCTCTCCCACCAAGTGTCACTGCCACCAGGGTCCCCATTCGCCCCCCCAGCCTGCAGTGGCCACTGTACCCCTGCCTGGCTCCTTGATGAGATGTGCTTTTGAAAAAGAGCTATGGGAAAAATGCTCCACTTCACATGACTGCAAGCCATTGTCCGTGGAGTGGAAACAAGCGGCTTCACCCAATCTCTCTCTTGACTGCATGCTTCTCTGCTCTGGAGCACTTTTTGTTGCTCTTTCAGTAGCTTTCCTTTGCCAACAAATAACAGGCATTAAGGATAGAAAAACAATAAAATTACATGAGGAGAGAGCAACAATCAATACACAAAGATAAACATCAGCAATAAACACTTGCAGCTGCCAGCCCTATAACATATATAAATGACAGAGGGATTTGTGTGAGGGAAGGGAACAGAACTGGTGTGTGCAGATCCAGGAAGGGATAGTGCAAAGGCTCCTGGCAGAAGCCTGGGAAAGCCCACGTGATTCAAGAATGCTGGAACCACAAATAGTCTACACACAAGAGCTGACTGTGCCTGAATGCCACATCACTGTGAGTCCGTTTAGCTTCTTGGAGTAGAAAACTGAGCTTTAGGATTAATGTGATGTGTCAAGCATCTAGGAAGGAAAAGTGGCACAAATTCCATAAAAATGACTCTATGACGCAAAAGAGGAAAAAAAAATTTTTTTTCTCCTCTCAGTGATGTTGTAGTCTACAAATTGAATGAAATACTTCATTCTATTTATGGGGAAAGAGGAGCTTTGCTTTGTACTCGCTAGAGATTTTTCATTGTTTAGTATCCACTTCTAGATGGCAGGTCTTAGTTTTGTCATTCTTCTCCCAGTGTCAATACTGTCCCGCCCAAATCTCAAGTTGCTGTTATTTTGAGAAGGAAGATTTTGAATCTGGTTAAAAGAACAACATTTCTTGCAACAGATTGATTGGAGGAAAAACAGAACTTGCTGTTTGGTGCTGTTTTGAAGTCTGTGTGGCTCAGCAGAAGAGTAATGATATGGGCTTTATGCAGGTGACGTGGTGAGGAGCACATGCTGAATTCAGTGTCCCCATAGCTGGCATCTCAGATGGCCCCTGCAGCCAGAACCAGAATTTCTGAGCCGGCTCTCTGTTTTTAATTTCTTTCTATGGTGCTTGATGTTTTTTGTTTTTTTCTTTTCATCTTGTTTTACCTGTTGACATTAACACACATTTTCAAAACTGTGGACAGTTTCAGCTTAACTTTCTACATGTGAGAGGTGTTGACTGGCAACAGATATTCTCTGGGGTACAAAACCCCTACAACAACTGCCCCCTGAAGTAAAAGTCTGGTGTTTTAACTGCTTCCCTGCTGTTAAAACTGATGGGCACTCAGCTTAACAGCACTCTCCATCACTTTGCTCCAGAGTTATAGCCCAGACACTACCATTTTGTAACTGAAAAAAATATTTTTGGAATTATTAATGTATTAAAGGGATTAATGGAAGTAGCTATTACCTTGAGGAGTGGTTTGACTTGGTGTCCAAAGATCTCCTTTCCAGACAGATACAGGCCCACTGTCAGTGGAGAGGTACTATTGCTGAACAGATCAGGTGCGCTCCACTGCGAAGACCACTGCAGATGGTAGGGCAGACATGGAGATCCTGTTGCCCTCGAACACTCCAAATAGATGAATCCTATTTTCCCAGCATCTGGAAACTCAGAGGGAAAATGGTACCATCATCCGTATGACAGGAGATTTGTCATGCGCAGACTTAAGGTACAACTTTCATGGAACAACAGGAGGATTTCATCTGATTCAAGGCATCATGTGCTATGGAAAAGCACTGTAGCTTGTTCAAGACACAGCAGTCTGTCTTTAGCTCAATTTGTTGGAACAAACAATTTGAACAAACCCTGCCATCTACTTTAAAGGAATGCTAATATGAAATGGAAAAAGTAACTCCTGATGAAATTCAAGGACTGTCATAATGAGGAAATATTTTCACCTTTGATCGAATAGAAATGGTGCTTTTCAGTGCTTGAGACAGACACAACTAAGCTTGCACAGCAGAAAACTGGACAGCAGTTTTGAAATACTTCAAGTACGTTATCATTGTTGGCTATAGAGGTCCTTTAAATGTGTTTCTATATCTCTGAGATGAGGCTTTATTATTTTTTTTTCCAGCTGGTAGCTCAGTGATGTGACTTATTTAGGGTCACACAATGGATTAGTGGCAAAGACAGACAGTAGAAACAGCATCCCAGTTCACTTAAGTGGCCTAAACCACCTATCCTGTTCAATTTTTTGTGAACTTACAGCCCCCTAGCTAGTGCATTTTGCCTATTTTTCTCCAACATTATACTAATCATTGAGGGACAAAACCAGAAGTTACTTCACATACTGATTTGTCTCTTTAAGCTGGAAGTTGTTTTAGTCAACTCTTCAGAATGTCTATTGTTTGGTTTTTTGTTTTTGTTTTTTTTTTTTCCTATTGACAGGGTTTTTCAACTAATCCAGTGTCCCAGATTTAGCAGAAACCAGTGTCAAAAGCAATACCAATGTTAAATGGAGTGTTATAGGCTACTGAGTGCAGTTCTATTCCTGCATGAAAAACTGCCAGTCATTTAATCTCTCTGTGAGTGTCTGGTGTAGCACAGCAACACCTGAACTAGCTTTAAATTAGCTGAGTGTGACAGCATTAACACATGCACTGCAGCAGCACAGGGCTCAGCACTGGCTGGGAAGCTTATGTTTGGTATGGAGTGGAGTCCTCAATACTTGTGGTGAAAGGAACATGCAATTAATATCTCTGCTTTACAAAACACTGTCCTTAAGATCTCATTATACTTAGTACAGCTAGATAAAACTGGATGCATGTCACGTGCACTTCCTTTTTGAGTCTGGAAATGGAGAATTTAGTACAGTGAAAAACTGGCGAAGGAAGTGATCATCTGATGCTTCAGAAAGCCAGCAAATACCACCTTACCCTTCCTTTCAGGTCATAATTAGTACAAGAATCCAGGACAAGCCATTGCTGGGTAATGTGCACATGAGGAAGTTGGAAATATTCAGATCTGCCTCATCATTTGCAGTGCACACAAGTTGAGTGTCACTCAGCTTAACCGCATAGAGCCTAGCCTGGAGCACTTTATTGCCAGGCATCAGGAATGGCCCACACGCAAGGAATCTGATTAAACTTTTCAAACATCAGATTAACATTCCTTTTGACATTTCTTGGCTGCATTTTGCAGCTTGTTTTCTTCTTTAGAAAAAAGCAAGATGCTCATAAGTGAGCATATTTCACCTTGAAGAATCGTGAGAAATCAACACGAGGTTTATCAACCACCTCAAGAAGAAAGACCAAGAGTAGCCAATGTTTGATAGCCTCCTTGCACACTCTAATGTGTCATTTATGGCATATTAGGATGAATCATGAAATTTAAGCCTGGTCAGTTGTCAATAGACCATCTATAAACAAGTTACGATAGTTTCAATTTTCCCAAGTGAACTTTTTAATAAATGCTTCCTCCTCCCAATGGAAAAGTAAGTAAACAAACTGAGGTTACAATAGATGTCTTTTAAAAACACAGATAGTAAAAGAGAATTACATTTTTGTCAGACACACTTTTTGCCACTGGGACAAAAGTCAGAATCTCTGTCCTTCACTCACTCTCTGACAAAATGCCCTGTTTAAATGCTGTTGAGATACATGATACAACAAAGTTGTTTTATCCCCATCAGGGAAAACTCTTATCTATTCTGGAGGTCATAACCACTCCTTGAAAGGAAAATAGGCACTATGTTTCCCAGCTGTGAGAAAACACATCTAATAATTTTTTAGTAGCTCATCAGGATAGTTAAATACTGAAGTGATAATGAAATGAACTCATCACTCTTTGCTCTTGGGTTATGAGAGGCCAGTCAACAAAGTTAAATAGTTCTACTATCACATGGGAAACAATTCCTGCTTTATACTAACTGTAAAGAAGCACTATTATTAACTGTTCACAAAAGCTGAAGTTCTACAGCAAGGAGTGTATCTCCAGCAGTAACGATTTCCAGAAGAAGACAGCCGTGGTGAGTCTCTCTCTCTGGCCTTCTAGGTGGTCTTTCCCTCAGATCTAAATGATAGGCCTGTCAGAGTGATTTATGGCACTTATCCATGCCTCTGTGTTTTCCTCCTTGGCTTTGGGTCAGTTCTGGTCTCCAGCACTCTGTGGTTGTTCTTAACATGTATTCAGTAATTGCACAGACCGAGACTTTGTTTTTCTACGTTTGTGTTTTCTTTCATTCTGCCTGTCTTAGAGTTTTCAATAACACTCATCACCACGGAACACTACTTCCATATTTCATCCGTCGGTAAAGCTTGTGTTAATCTTGTGCCGCTTGCAGCCCTCTCTGCTGGCTCGTGTTTACATGCATGCACACAAACTCAAACTAAAAATGCATCATTGCGTTACTGCTAGTCCTGGATCCTGGTGGCCCCTGTGCTTGACCCACATCCCATTAAAATCAGTAGGAAGTATACCATAACTGCTAACAGGAATTTTAATAAGCCTACTTTAGCTGATATGAGGATGGACTGAGTTCTGCTATATGGTGCACAGACGGAAGTAAGCTGAGACCACTTGCATGCTTCTCGTTGCATGCACTTGCCCAACATGGAGGGTTGCTTACCTATTTATGAGAGAAAAACAGCCTGAGCAGGCCTGTGGCAGGAAGAAATTCTCCGCTCCGCATTCCTGGGGCACTCTGGTCACTTCATCATAGCGTAAGCAAAATTCCTCCAGGACTTGGATTGCGCATCCTTCCAGAATGTGGGAGCAGCAGCAAATAAAACGCATGACAGAGCCCATAGCCTGGGACTCCTTCATATGATAATCTTTTCTTATACTTGGCTCGCTAATAATAAATCACACATCACTTGCTGTGTAGATGCCAAGCAGGGCACCACCCATTCTTTTTCATTTAGCAACAGTTTCTGAACAATGCTGCTTTATCTGATCATAGTTGTAAAAACCAAAACATCTCTGAAATAGATTTTTTTAATAGGAACAGTAAAATATTAGAGATCTGTGTAGGGTAGTCTAAAGCATTTCTGTTGAAAAATGTGTAGGATTCTGGATTTAAGTGAAAGAACAGGCAGATAAAAGGAATTCAGACCACTGTTAGTTTTAATTAAATGTGAAAAAGAAAGGGCTGCCATATATGTTTTACAGACAGACTCTAAAACCCTATAGCTTCTCTGAAGGTAAAAATTCATCTCAGGTCAATGTGAGTTTTGCCCTAACTGCAGAATCATGCTGGTATTTACATTTCTTTGCACATCTGAGACTCCATTTCATGATTAAATAAAATTCCACTGAATGAGAGCTCTGTCCAAATAGGAAACTTCCTGTCCTCTGTGGTTACCCAAAGTGTCATTTCTCCCCATCATTTTAGAAGAATATTCATTTTGGAAAGCAGCAGCCATGAAAAGAAGCAAACAAACAAACAAACAGTTAAAATAGATGAGAATACAACTGTCATGGTGCCTTATCCAAGATGTTTCACCACCATCTGAGAGCCATGGTCTGCAACAAATGACATTGAAGTAGCCACTGGAGAGCAAAGTGCAACTTAGAACAAGTTATGAGCTAAGAATTTCCAGGAAGTATCTAAGATTTGTTTCATATTTTAACTTGGGTTGCAGGAGAGGTAGCAGAAAGTTTAATTAATTTGCAACAGGAGAAAAGTAAAGAACTTAGAAGATGCTGTATTTCTGAAAGTTCTGACATGTCATAAAAGATAAGGAACAAACCAAGACTCAAAGCTCAAGCCATGGTGACAGGGGCAATTGTAGCTAGCTGAGGCAGCTCAGTATTGATTTGTGAACACACAGATGACTTTATCTTAGTCTGCATTTGACTGACAATGGACAAGAAACCCTTTTACTGAGCAATCCTACTTTAGTTTGGGCCTTTTCCTTATTTAGTTATATTCTTGTCCTAAAGATGGGAACTGTAAATACTTCCCTCCTATGAGATTGGCTGTCTCAGTCTTCATACAGATGTGAAACAAGAGACTCCTAATAAATATCTCCTAATAAATGTCTTCTGGCTGGACCCAGGAAGGAAGAAAATAAGGAAGTAGGAGGTTCCTCTGTGCAGGACTAGCCAAACGTGAGCCTGAGGGCTAACAGCTGGAGAAACAGCTTAGTGCCTTTTAAGAGGCACTAGATTTTTTGGTAGACTTTCACAGATGGCATACTAAGCCCTGAGGCCTAACTCCAGTTTTCTTTAATCAAGGGTAGGTAAGGGAGAGGAGTTGCTCTCAGGCAAGGGTAGCAGACTGAAAAATCAGACATTTATCTCAGAATTTCTGTAAGGTTTTCTCTTTGGGAGATGCAACAGGTTTGGAGGTTCGAAAAGTGAGACCTTGCTGAAATAATGTGCTTGGCATTGTGGTGAACCTCTGTTTACTAACCTTTGCTAGTGTTTTGGAGCTGAGACAGTGTGTTGGCACTGGTAGGGTGAAAGGCTTCTGTAGGATGGTGGGAAGCAGCACAACACATTCTCTCCGTACCAGAGTAACAGCATCAGAATTATACAGAAATATTCTTGTAGCTGATGCTGCCGGTTATCCAGCTCAGATGTTGACCTTGAATGTCAGGAATGACAGATTGCTGCTCTGATCCTATGATCAGGGATTTGGCTCAGCTCCTTCTGAAAACAACCTCAGAGAGACACAAACTGAATAACCCCACTGGACTAAGTACTACTTAGTGTACTACCAAGAAGCCATAATGTCTAAGCTGTGATGGACTCACAGTAACATTACTTGACTTCAGACTTTCTGTCCCTGCCTTTTTGAAATCTACTTCAGTTAAATAACAATTCTTTGGTTGTGAGAGCTCATGTGATTTAAAGAACAATCAAAATATAACTGACATCCAGCTGTTTCAGATAGTGCCAGACTACAGCGGCAGAATACAGGATTTCCAATGTTAAAGTGGCTGAAACACCTGAGTGACATCTATTCTGCTGCCAGGGAACCAATGTGGAAAGTATTTGGTGGTTTCACACTTCAGCAATGCATGTAGCCAAGCCTGCCAGCTGGGAGGGACTGAAACAGGCATCAGTAAACAGATGTCAGGAAAGCTGTGCTGGTCCCTTCCACCAGTCATCACAGTGGCAACAACTGGCTCCAAGCAGGCTCAAGGAAGGTAAAAAAAACAGATAACAACAGGAATGAATAGTAGTGTACAAGAAAAGCCAAGAAGTTTGGAGGTGGTTTGGGAGAAGATAGTCTGCAACTGTAAATGGATGGTCCAGCTGTATTTGTCCACAGTGAGGTATTCAGTCACGCATCCCTAGTGACATTACTAAAACCATGGGCCTTGTCTGCACACCTCATTTTCAGACACTCACACCCAGACAGGCATGTGGTGCTGCTTAAATCCTTTTAGCTGGCTGCTGTTTTGGGGAGCTATGCCACATCACAGAGACCCACACTGCTAGACTGGGTGCTCTAGGCCTCTCTGGAGTTCACATGTGTGAAATGAAATTCAGACCAAGCATTTTTCAGGTGACACACCATTTCCAAACCCTGATAATGTTGCTGGGTAGAGTAAAAGCAGAATGTGATTTGCAAATATGGGACCTGCTCACTTTCCTTGTACATCACTGTCAAAACTGCCCTAAACTTTTCTATTTGTGGTTTCTGAATCTTTACAATCTGCTGAACTCTGAGTAATCAGTTAATGGCAACGAAAGTCTTACTCAGCACATCTGGAAAACACTTCACTGGAATAGTTTGGTAGCACTCCATAATTTCATTGAGCCCTATTCCCTGTATTTGCTCCTGTGGTCAGTTGGAAAACCTCAAATGTAGGGAAAAAGGTAGTTTTTCTTTTTCTTCTGTCTAATACACCATTGCATTAAACTTATCACCTTATTTTAAGGGGAGCTGTGCTCCAGATGAAAATGGCTCTTGGGAATGTGAGTCCCCACATAGTGGCTGAGGAGGTTCATTTAATCGCCCTAGAGGCTAAGTTGCCTGGAGGCGAAATTGTCAGAGAAGCAGGTGCTTCTATGCACAAGAGATAGAGGTTACTGAAAGGACAACTAAGAATAATGGAGCTACTAGTGGACTGCATCTGGCATGTGTAGCTACACATGTGAGGTTTTTTCCCTATGCCTTTCTGATTTTCAGGCAGCATTAGTGCTTCCTTCTCTCCAAGCAAATAGTAGTTAACAAGAAAAAGATATTAAAAGTTTTCAGTTCAACAGAGATCTCAGTTTTCTGTTTTTACAATAGACAGAGCTCTGAATATGTGAAATATAGCAGATCATGAGTAAACAAGCTGCATGAGCACAGAAGAACTGTCTATCGTGGCCTGAGAGAAAACTGCCAAGTACTTATCTTCCTCCAAGTGACTCCTCTTTCCAAGAAAAGACTAAAAAGCATACAACACTTTGAGTGGAATGAGGAAAGGAAATGCATGGCTGTGAAACATGTCCAAATGAAAAGGAGCTTCCATACCTTGTAATGAATTATCAGATTTGCATTGAACTTGCATGCTATGAATAAATGTTTGAGGATGCACAGAGCTATGGCTTCAGAAGAATTTTAATTCATCTGGAATACCAAAATCTCATTAGGAACTAGGAGACCCAGCAAGTTCCTTGTTGTGGTATCTGCTGGGTTGGGTAGCAGAGGAAAATTTACAGTCCATTCCAAAACTGCTGAGTCTAGATCATGACTTAAGGAGACTATGTGGAAACACTAGTCAGCCCTGGCTGTGTTCCTGCTCAGGATGGAAGAGAGGAAAGCTGCACAAGCCCAAGAGATTGAATAACGGCTTCCCTCTAATGTGCATTTTTGCACACAGTGTGTCAGAGGTCTAAGTGACTCATACCATTTAGCATTTGCCATGCCACTGGATAAGCTGGGCTGACCTTAAACATGAAATGCATTGGTCCTAAACATGTCTGTGTGTCTTGCATGAGCATTTCCATAGGTCAGAAAAGACCAAACAGCCTGATCTCAGTGAATACTGAATTGGTACAACAGTAGATGTGAGCAAGTCTGTCCATTCACTGAAGTTTCCTGGAATAAGTGCTGGTTGAGAGCACAACTGCCCTTCTAGAATTACTTTAGAAATAAATCTTCTTTGTTATGCGATGCTGTTTAAGGCTGAGTTAATGGTCAAATGAATGATTAAATAACATAAAAAAATGTAAGGATAAGCGAGGATGTGAAAAGGAGGTTCCAACCAAGGTGGGGGGAGCTGTTGATTTTTGTGGCTTGTCACAACATGAGGATGGCTCACAGTCACCTCATCTATGGACAATTATGAGTGTAATAGGAAAACAACCCTGGGAGAATACCCCAAGAGACAGTAAGAAAAAAGAGAAGACATTAAAATCAAAGGCAGGCATGATAGCAAAATGGAGATGGAGGAAGTGAATGTGGAAACATTAGAAATAAATAAGAAAGAGAGAAAATGAAATGGAAGCACTGCAGAAGCAGTAAATTAAGGACAGGATTTTCAAAAGTGCCTCACTGTCCTAAAAAGTTGTAATTACTTTCCCACTGATGCTTGCAACAAAAATGAATAGTGGTGGCAATGTCAGACTAGCAATGAGCACTTTAAAAAAACCTCAGCTTAGAATTTTATTGCCTTCTTACAACATCTGGCTGCAACAATGGCATCAAGCAATACTCATAGCTGCTAAACTACAGCTAGTGTCCACTTAGATATTCTGGGAATCTCAGATGTCTGTGGCATTAAGACACCCAGCAAGCAATTAACACACAGAAACTTCTTGAGGCCCTCAGAGGCTGGCTGGAAAACTCACTTTAAATAATGTAAAAATATTCATTATTGTGGAGCATAGAAAAATCTGTTTCTCGGGATAATTAAAATGAAACCTCTGAAAGTTAAATTGCATTTACAAACTGCTTAGGCTTCAATGCGCCCTTTCATTATTCGTGTTTCTGAAGTTTAGTGCTCAGGAAAAGTGCCAAGTTTATGTCTCTGTGGACTAGGCTTCTCCCTGTTTATCAGAGGTTGATCAGAGAGGAGGGAGCGGCACTGCGCGCTTCCTGACGCTGGCCTGCCAGCAGGCCCCAGCCCTGAACTGGAGGGGCCATCACCGGGCGTGAGAAGGCGGCTCAGGCTCCACACCTTTGAAACCTTTGGCATCTTTACTGAGCCTCATGAGAAAGCAGCCACTGCTGCTGGTGATGTCTGTGATGTGTCCTTGTGTCCCCAGGAGACTATGATGATTCATTTCTTTTCACGTTTTCTTTAGGTGATTGAATAACTTGCTAATGATGGCTGTCTTGGTCACTACAACCTTGAACTCAGGTCATCCCACTGCTTTAGTATCTCAATTTTAATCTCTGGACTCAAATGAGCACCAAAGAATTTAGGGTCCTAAGACATAACTCATGTGCATTTCCACAGGGGTCAAACTTTTAAGTCTAACAAATGACATGTTGTACCACTAGGACATCTTGGAAAACTCAAATCCTTATGTTTATTAGTTCAAAGTGCAATAATTATTAGCTAGAGAGAAGCACAACTGCAATCAAAAAAAAAGCCAAATAAAACCCACCTACACAGATTTCTCACACTGGGCCCTGGGCATGACTCACTGGTTATGTATTAGGCATTGTGGGTGGGTACTCTAATTTGTATTTGTTCCATTGTTTAGATGTGTTTTGCACACGCTAATTCTGACTTTCTGTTTTGGCAAAATCTTACAAAAAAATCCAAAGCCACCACCACCCTCTTGGGTCACAGTCATGAAAGGCAGCTGCATTACCTCACCCACCTATCTTGGGATCAGGGTGGGCTCTGCAGAGAAAAGGGATCAGTGCTTGCTTGGGATGCTGAGAGGAAGCACGTCATGTGCAGCCACAGTTGCTGGCTGGCTATGGAGGAGTTTTAGTTGCATCTTACCCACTGTGTGGAGAGTCACTTTGCATTCTCTTCAGGACACATTCCTGGGACCAGAAAATTACTTTGGTGCATTCACAGGAGAAATAACTTGGCCTGTAGTTTGCAATGCATTTTTGTGCTCTAACATGCCAGCAGACAAGGATATATTAAATGTTAAATGGAGAGGACTTTTAACACTGAAGCAAAAGTGCATCCTTTCAAAATATTGTAATGCTTGGGCATGTCTAAGCATAAGAAACATTATTAGAAAAGGTCATGAGAAAATGATTGGAACTGGAAGTATTTTCTTGGCATTGGATCATCAATAACCACCTTCATTTGTGGAGCATGAACTAGAAAAAGTAATTCAAATGATACTTCAAATGGTAATTATTTAAATTATACAATATATGAATCATAAAGATATATAAATATAATACATTACTTCTATTAGTAATAGGATTGTTTATGTGGCACTTGTCACCTTGAAGTGAGAGAGGCAAATAGGAAAGCTTGAAAAATGAAGTCTGAGGATGACTGGAAGAACATGGTGATATATCTGGGAAGCTGACTACAGCTGCTAACCATTTTGGTCACCCAGAAAAACTGTAAGGCTCTCTACTGCTTTCACCTTACCCACGTGTCTCTGTGACAGCCCGATCCATGTCTCCAAATGCATTCTCAGGAAAACTCTCCTGGCTATGCTGTGAAGTTTGGCAGGAGCTGTTGGCTATGCAAACAGCCATGACTGTCGTTGTTGAGGAGTAACCCTGCAGTGAGTAAAACAGACACTGTGACACTGTGGTAGCCATCGCACTGTCCGTTGCTGGGTGACAGGCATGGAGAGGTCTGCCTTCTGAGAGTTCATGCATTTTCTGCTGATGGATGGCCTATTGAATTTATGCAGGGAGACCAGAGGAGTAAAAAATCTCCCGCAGAACAGAAGGAGATGGCAAAACCCCACAAATGCAGAGCTATGCCCTGACAGAACATTCAAAGACCCAAATTCTCTGACCCATGTGCACTTTGGCTTCTCTGGGCTTACCACACGTCTGCATCATGGCATCACCCTTATGCCTCAAACTTTCAGGAGATCCCAGAGCTACATCTGACCTCACTGTCATCACTGATAATACTGATGTCAAACTTTGCAGGAGACTGAGGCTAGAACAAAATCATAAGTCTTTATAGCCCACAGCTACTAAAAGGAGGTGTTCAACACATCAACATTTGCTGCCCTTGTTTACTTCACTCACAAAATATGCAACTTTCTTGACCTTAAGTACACTCCCTAGGAGTGTTCAGGCTGAAAGGGGCTCCACATCTGCCAAAAATAAGCATGGCTGACCTTAATAACTACTTTCCTTCAATCACAAGGGAAACACCAATGCTACACTGTGTGCATCACTTTTCCTTTAACGCCTACGTGTGCAGTGAAAGAACTGTGCAAGTTAACCCTTTCACTGTCGCTACCAATGCAGAGGCTTACAGGTTTGAGCAGAGTCCTTAACAGCCTCTCAGTTTGTTTTCAAGGGGTTACTTGTGGGATAATGCAAGTCATTAAAATTTTCCACTACATCACAAAATGACACTTATGCCTATTCCCACTATTTGTTTAAATATAAACCAGCACTCAACTTTCCAGCAGCAGCTTCCTGTTTAACAAGTATTTAAATGAATGGCTGAGCAGGTTTTACCAAGCACACTTGGTAGACCTAGAGGTGCACTGCTTGGTGTCTAAATGGCAAACAGGGCTTGCAGGTGCTGTTGAGGCAAACAGCAGGTAGATGGGGCAGAGTGACAATGCTGTCCCTCCCATGTGTGCTGCAGGCAGGGCTGGCTGGCAGGTTGTCTGAAAGGAAACAGAGGAAATCACAGAAGCAGAAAGCCAGGGAGGCCAAATGGCCCAAAATGAATCCAGAAGAGGAAGAGCGGGCTTCCTCCTAGCAGAACCACAAAATATTCTGAGTTGGAAGGGACCCACAAGGATCATCTAGTCCAAATTTTAGTGAATGGCCCATACAGGCATTGAATCCATGACCTTGGCATTATGAGCACCATGTTCTGACCAGCTGAACTGATCTCCTCAGTTGATCTGAAACACACAGCCAAAGAAAGAAGGTGCCTCAGACACCCCAAAGGAGCTGAGTGGGAATAAAATGTGGCCCTTTATCTTGCTGCTCCTCATTAAGAGGGGGCACTGGCTTCCGAATCAGCCTCTGAACTGCACTAAATATGCAGGGGAAAGAGGACATTTGGCCAAAAAGGGACGGTACATTTTGGCTTGACAGGGTGTGAGTTTTCTGTGTTTCTCACTTTTATATCCAATGTGATTTCTGTGAAGTCTACGAAATTATGCCAGAATTAAAGAGGTGCAATGCACAGCAGAATTTCATCTTTACGATTTAATACTGATTCTTCTTAATTAATTCATTATTCCAAGACCAGAAGCATGCTAGGTGCCTGTAACATTCTCATTTACCTCTCTATTTCTTATAATTTTATTTCATACATTTCCTACATTTATTTCATACATTTCCTGTAATTGGACCTCCAGATACCTATTGGCTTTCCATAAAACTGGCTGAAAACTACCACTCCATTCTTAAATTTTCACTGATATTTATTCAACTGTAGGTTCCTTAATGTTTTAATTGGTTGCAGAAGCTCATATATATGAACGGCTCTCAGGCAGAAAACATTCTTCCAATGAAATTTCATATCAAGGCAGTTACTGCACTGGGATGAGATCAGCAGCCTTGTTAGAGGTATATGAAATTCAATTAAATGCAAAATACATGCCACTGTACTAATTGACAAAATTGCAGGGACAGAGCATAGCATCCCCTTGATGTAAATAAGAGTAGTGAATTGGCAAACAAAGACCAGTCCAAATTAAGATGAAGTGTCAGAATTTCTGGAACCAGAATGAGACGCAGCACAATACTAACATTAAAAAGTTATGGCAATTATTGATTTGTCACTACAGAGTCTTGCAACAAATGATTTGCCATTCAAAGGCAGAGTGACAATTTTATTCCATATCGCTATAAGGAACTTACGCTGCTGAGAAAAAAAGGGCCATATTTGGGAAAGCAGTCATTGATTCAGGTTGTCTCTGGGGTAGTTTGATGCTTTTTTGGCCTCATATTAGCAGTTTTGGGTTCTAAGAATTCCTGTATTAGTTTCTGGAAGGAACTCACAAGAAATACTAAAACCCAAATGAGACCCCAGAGCTCCTGACCACATGGTTTGAACTTGCAGGATAGCAGAAACTGAGTGGACTTGTGTTTAGCTCATTTTGCAGTCAGAGAGGATTGGGATCTGTTTAAAATCAAGTTGCAGTAAGTTCCTTACTGGTTGCACAGACCTAGAAATAAAGTTCTAATTGCCTGCAGCCCTACCCTGCCATGCAAAATTTTGTTGGGCTAGCTGAAGTGTCTGTGTAACTGTCTGATTAAAACACATTAAAACCTCCGTGAAGGAGAAAAAAAACCCCAAATCTTTAAAGGCATATTTTTAAAATCAGTAGTACCTTCTGTTTTAAGGGTTCATGGGCTAAAGCATTGTTGCCCCTGGCCTGGCTGATCATGGGCTGCTTCAGTTGCCCCACTGCAGAAGAGATGCTGGGGAGAGGAGAGTTGGCGTCAGGCTGCTGTTTGAAAGATTTGCTGCCTGTGGTTAAAAAAACAGCAGTAATGTTTTCTTTTGGAGTTCTGGCAATGACTGCCAAGATATATTCTCTTTTAGTTATTAAGTCTTAACCAATAAATGATGACAGATACCGAAAAGAGGAATGGAAACCACACACAACAATCTTGATAATGAAGCCTTCTCTCTCTTGCTCTTGGATCAGCTCTTTTGGAAACTGTGTTATGGAGTTTCTGGCTACCCATTAAAACCCACTGTTTTTGAGAAACCATTTCCTCACACGAGGCACAGCAGCTCATACCAGGAGCCATTCAGCTGGTAACTTGAGGCTATGATTAAGAAAGCCTTGGTTGCAGCTCCTGAGCTGACTGCGGTTCTTGTCCTTCCTGCCTTCCAGCTGCATCTGCTCAGACCTTAACCTGCAGCTGCTTCCTTGAGGTGGTGTCAGGCACAGCTTGTACCCCTTTCTCGCTTTGTGTGACTGTCTCAGCAGCCTGATTTGCCTTCGGCGTCTGTGGGTTTAGGTGCTGCGACAACGGCAGTCAGGAAATCAAACTGACTTTTCCAAACAAGGGATTTTAAAAAACAAAAATGAGAGAGAAGAGTCTCTCTGCAAGATATTCCTTCAAAGCTCCTCAGCAGCTGTCTTAACCACCGTCTCATAGAATCATAGAATAATTAATTTTGGAAAGGACCTCTAAGATCAGTCTTAACTCAGCCCCACTGTGTTCATAACTAAACCGTGTCCCCAAGTGCCCCAACCTCGTGTCCTCCAAATGCCTCTCCTAATGCCTGCCCACACTTTCAGTGAAGAAATTTTTCCAAAGGTCTGATATTAACCTCTCTTGGCTCAACTTGAGTCTGTTTTCTTGTTCTATCACTTGTTACCTGAGAGACCAACCTCTACCTGGCTACAGCCTTGTTTCAGGCAGTTGTAGAGAGTGATGAGGCCTCCTCCGAGCCTCCTTTTCTCCAGACTAAGTACCTCCAGCTCCCTCAGCCACTCCTCATCAGGCTTGCTCTCATAAAAGAGGTTTTATAAGTATCCAGTGATCTTCAAAAATTTAGGTTAGCAATACATGTCATGTTTTTTTACTAGAGTCAAAAACTCCTGATCTCCAGCTTAGCTTGCTATCCTCTCAAGCCTAACACACTGTGCTTTTTGAGATATTGTGTTCACTTATAACCTCTAGGATACACTAAACGCAGTTAGTGGATAAATCACATAAATTATTATTATCCATAATGTCGATTATTACAAATCAACTTTACATTAGCTGAAAGACCCTTTTGGATAATACACATATGAGACCCTAAGAAGATACTAAGATTAATGAAGACATTAAAGACCATTTGTCATCATAGAGAGTAAAAGAATATCAAACAGGAAAAAAGCATGTGGATTTAGAGAAAAAAGAAGTAAAGAGGAAGAACCAGCATAATAGGAGAGTTACTTACAGAGGGAATTTGAAGTTTAACACTATCACTTGTAATAACACTGTTTTACACTGAAAATGTATTGACTTGCATAAATAGACGCAGAAATTTTTCTATTGCTATTTCAGAACAATAAAATATTAGATTACTTAATTTTTTTCTCAGTAAATCAAAAGGTTATGATTTACTACCAACAAGCTTAAGCTGACTTTGCCTGCCATATGAAAGAGATCACCTGTCTTAATGAACTAAAAACAATGTATATAAAACCATGAAAATGCCAGAGGCAACAGCAGCAGTGTGTCCTTGCATGGTGTTAAATGACTACAGATATCATCTGCTTGAGCAGACAGATTGCAAATAAGACCATTTAATAGCTTTATGTAGAAGCCCTGGCTACCTGTGCATCCTGTTGCTCTGGCACCCTCTGCACGTTTTAACATGGGGACCCATTAGATGACTCCTGGCTATTTAGAGATTCTGCCTAACAGAAAGGGAACATTTTCTGAAATTTCACCTATATTAACTGCCTTTCCCATCTCTCTGTATAATCTTCACAATATTACAGCTTTATAAATGCTTCTCTCTCCTTTATTGCATCAGAAATCCAAGCAATAGAGAGAACCAAGAGACCTGGCTGCAGAAAAAGGGTTGAGAAGGAAAGGAAGCCAAGGTAAAATACACAAGCCTTTCTCTGGATTGTTCAGTTTGGCCACACCGGCACCACAGGTAAAGCATATTCAGAAAGTAATTCCATTTGTGAGTCGACTGCTTCCTTTCCATTTCCCCCTGTGATATTCCTAGTATCAGGCAGAAGGCTTTAGTGAAATGTTTTCATTTTTACAAAGGCATTTATATTTTGCTCACTGGCACAGTACCTTCTGGCATGCCTGCTCCTGGTAAGCCCACAAGTTTCCATTGTGCATGACAAAGGTGGGAAGGAGCCTGCCCAAGGAACAGGCGCTGACCTGCCGGTGCCACCAGCAACACAAACCCTTTTCCTGGTGAGCTGGCTTCCAGAGAACTGCTCTCTGCCAAGCCATTTGCTTTGGCCACATGCTTCCACTGGAGATTAATTATACCCTTCATCACACAAAAGCAGTTAATTCAGGCTATAAATCATATCCCGACATGCAAAATTTCTGTTGTCTCATTCTGTTTGTCTGAAATTGTTTAACGCAACTGACTTTGAGGTGAGGGACTCTTTTATGTTGTCGTCAATGTTTAGAGAAAGATTAATAGATTAGTTGTTTCTGGTTTAATAAATGCACTCCACAAACTACAATCAACTGTCTCCTGTTCATTTCACTGCTCCTAATTGGCTCAGGGTACAGGTTCCACTTCCAGTCTGAAGTGCCAAGCTTATGTTTATTGAAATATAATTACTTTAATTTAATTGTTTTGGATTATTACATCTCCATTAAGTAGGACATAGTTAAATAAAAACATTCCTCGATCAGAGCTGATTTTCTAAGTAGTTATGGAAATGACCACAGGGAAAAAACCCAACAACAAACTCCATACTTCACATGATGTTGTTTTCCTCATGTTAACTAATCACAGTCTTTGTACTCCCGTTGGGGCTGCACTTAAAAATAAGTCTTGCACCTATAGTTTCTGTGTCACTCCACAAACTTCAAAATATACAAATGTAGCAATTTTAGGGGCATGAGTTCAGGGTCTGCTCATTGTTCAAAAGGCTTTAACAGCAAAGACTGAATGAAGTGAAAGTGTCCTTTTTTTTTTTTGTGTCACCAAACTCCAGACTCAAATCAACATCAGAAACCTCAAGTTCCTGAAGAGTACTTAGCAAGGCAAGTTTAAGTATTTCAGCACATCGGGGGTTTCCAAAAGCCCAAACAGGTTCCAAATATGCTTTTTGCAGTTTTCTTCTGTCTTTAATAATGTACATGCGGATGCCAAGTCTTTAATGGATGGCAGGAAAAGGGAAGAAAAGATAATCAACTAGTCTAGAGACTGAACTATTTAAAAACTGGCTTGCAGTGGTACAGTTTGAGCTCATTTCTAATTTCCAGGAAACTTGTCTGACCAAATTCAGATGCTTTACACAAATTCCACCTTCCAATTAAGCTACATTTGAGGGCCTGCTTGAATTTTCACTTGCACAAAACCTGGGGAATAAGACTTACAAGTCAGCCTGTCTTACTCCTGTAACTAATCCATATCACTGAGACTTCAGTGCTCTCGGTTTCTCTGGGTAGAGACATCCATCCAAAGAGAGAGGGGAATCTTCCCTTAAATTTTTTGTCCTTCATTTTACTACATTTGCTCTTCTCTGCCCCCAAAGCTACAGAAGCAAATGGATTTTTCTTGTCCCATAGCCTATTTAGAACAAGCTTTCCTGGAATCACAGCTAGGAAATCAAAGCTGTGTTTATGGCATTTTAGATACTGGGTGGTTTCTTCACATAGTAGAGACAATAAGTATTGTGTCAGCATCACACATTCAGGGTATTTAGGAGCAGTGTGATATGACTTTCCCTCTTCAGCAAGGACATCAAGCAAAGGTCCAAATTCCAGCCTAGCTTTCTTTTCCCAGGTGCTGTGCTCACACTGAAGATGGCACTAGTTAGCAATGCTGTGAAGCTGGGGTGCATGAAGCAATGTAAATTGTTGTGATTTCAAGGCTGACGGTGCTTCTGATTTAACCACAAATCTCTCAGTATTCAATTTCTTAATTAAAACTCCTACATTTACTTCTGCTTGAAGTCCTCATGGATATGGAGAACACCTTTGAACATTGATCTGAGAGCCACCTAGAAGTATAAAAGTGTAATAATTTTTAAAAGCAAATAAAAAGAAACCTGTGTTTATTTTTATTAAATATCATGATTATTAGGTGAGTTCCACGATTTTTCAAGACCTGATTCATGTGTTTTGAACATAAAGGTGTAGCCAAAGAACCACTATGAATTAGGTCTCTCAGGCTGTGCAGTCCATAGGCTGTGTAACTAATTCAGTTTCAGTCTCTGTGTACAGCTGGGAAGCCGACTCAGTGTTACTTAAGACTAAGTCATGACAGTTTTCCAGAGACCAGAAAAGGAAAGGCAGCAGAGGAGGGAACAGCACTTAAACCAAGTTGGAAGGGCAGTGTCTCCGGCCAGGGCAGGCTGCTCCCAGAATGGCCTGCTCCCAGCATGGGAGAGAGAGGTGGGACCTGGTCGGGTCTGCCACACTGTTTAGTGCTCATATTTTCAGGAAGTTCTTCAAAGCTTTTAAGGAAGATTTAGTGCACTGCCAGAATGGAATTTCTAGTGTCATTACCAGTCCAATCATTCACACCCTCTTATTTTCCTCTTCCCCCTGAAGGGAGGTGGGGGAAGCTGACAGGCACAGGCAGCAGTGGGCGGCAGCTGGAAGGAGCCCCATGGCCAGTGGGGCAATGGAGTCACCCCTTTGCAGGGAGCAGGGAGCATCAGAAAGGGGTTGATGTGTTCCGGAAAGACCTGTTGGCTTCCTGATGGCTACAGTGCAAGGACTATGGTAAGGCCATGGAGGGAGGCAGGAGGTGATGTGGGGTGAAAGCAGCCCTGAGATCCGGAGAGTCAGGGGAGCTGCCTGTAAACACAGTTGGCTTTGGTAGTGTGGCCAGTGAGCACTCAGCAAATGTCTTTTGCTCACGGATAAAAACCCCACAGTGCTATATTGCTATCTACCCAATCTACCTAGACGTGCATAAATTACTAAACAGGCTGTAAAGCTCAGGGCTCAGCTGGAGCGTTCTATACACTTTCTGTACGGTCACTGGTCACAGCTGGAACAACAGCGAACTTGTACCTGTGATTTGCGATGTACATGGATAGCTGCACTTCCCAGGTGTCAAATACTGTAACTGCAGGACCCTCAACACTTGCTGGAAGGGGTCTTAGCTCTCACTGATTACCTTGTCAGACCAATCAAAATGAATGTTTTGGAGAAAGCAGATGCTTCGGTCATTTTGGCTTCAGAGCCCAGGGTGTCTGAGTGACTTACTGCAAGTGGGATGATGAGGACTGCTCTGAAGGGCTGCAGCTGCTGAACAGCAAAACTAGCAAAATTTGGTGTAAATTCCACTTAGGATAAAAAAGACAAAAATTGCAATTTCAGACAAATTCCTCATTTAGCTGCGAGGCTGGATGACTCTTGGGAGGGGAATACATGGAAGCACTGGCTGAAGTGAGGCTTGGAACAGTGTTTCCTTCTTTTTGTAAAAAGGGGATCAGCAATAAACCTGAGGAGGTGAAACAGCAGATTTTTTTCAATGTCAATGTAACTAAAACATAACCTAATCAAATACAGGGAAACTTCTAGAGGACTTAGACGAAAAATAAAAGTTTCAGACTTGTGGAGATATGACAACTGATTATCAGGCTTCAGTGCAGCAGTAAGAAGTTCCTTCTAAATGAGGGCAAAACAGTTACAGGTAGCTATAATTTTCCACCAACTGTTGATACAAGAAAAATCAGAATAAACCCTAAATCAAAGGATAAAGCTGTTCAAAGGAGTAATCTTTATCCTTACATGTGCTGCCCAAAATTTCCGTAGTGAGATAAGAATCACCATTTAGGCAATCCAAAGAACCTATGCATTTGCTCACTTGCAGAAAACAGAAGAAGAAAAATATGGGATATGCCAGCTAATCACCACAACATTTTTTTTCAACTTGAGCAGCTTTAATTCAATTTTCTGTTATTAAAAATGAAATTTCAGAAGCAGGACAACTGAGTTTGAAATCTATGTAGAGGTTTACATTGACATTTGGTGGTGTTATAGGCAACCATTTCAACAGCAGCGGTGGGGTACTTGACACTGGTTATATTTATTTGTTCAGAGAGAGGAACCTTCAAGGGTTTTGGTTTCTCAGCTTCTGAGTGAGTGATGTCGCATTGTCTGGGACCGAGTACTCAGCAAATGTTCTTCTATACAACCACAACACTCCCCGCCAGCTCCTGAAGGACCAATGGTCAGTGGATTCTGTGCAGGGAAACCGGCGATGAGAGGAAGTGCTGAAGAGCGGGCTGAGGCTTTGCAGCCCTTTTGGTGGGGCAGTGCCCAATGCCTCTGATATGGGACGCCATCTTAATAAGGGAAATCTATTCAGATTAGACTAGACTGACAGTTAAGAAATGGCTTATCCCCTTTATGTACCTTATAGATAGCCTTCCAAACTATTTTTTGTGTCTGTCCTAAACGCAGCAATGACTATTTTTTCCAAGGAAGCTGTAAAATCGTATGCTTCATAAAGACCCGTATCGCTCTTTAATAGGGATGGTAAAATCTTTGCCAAGGTGTATACAAATAGCCTAGCACCTTTTCTGACATCATTATCCAAGCTGACCAGCCAGGGTAACCCCTCCAGAGGCAGGCCAAGAATAACATAAGGAGGTTATTAAATATAATTCATTACCTTCAGTGGGACAAAATAGAAGCCTAATTCACAGTCTTGGTTCCAAGAAAACATTTGATAGGATCTCAAGGTATTTTTTTGTTCTTTACTTTAGAAGTTTTTAATTTTGGCTTGGGTTTGTATCATGGATAAAAATATTTTTCCTGAAAACTATGCCTTGGTGATAACAACTTGAAATCTCTCCCACCTTACTTCTTGATTTAAGAGGAATGAGGCAAGAATGTCTCCTTTCCTCCCACTATGCGTGCCATCTTAGCCATGCTCACCAGGTCATAGGTGAATAACTGGGAGGCAGCAATGCCAAAAGTTGTTGTGTCATGTTCTCTTGGAAAATAAACTCAGTCCTTCCAAAGCATTACCTGTGTCATAGCTAGGACTTAAATCCAATCTAATGTAAGTCAGAGGCCATTCCTTTTGTCCCAACCAGTGAATTCTTAGGTGACATGAATTTGAAATATTTTAGTGTAAGGAGCTTAGTAGAACTACATCATACTTTTCAAGAAAATGTACCTACTTTGTTAAAAAATCACTGAATGCAGACATCTGGCAAAAACTTTCTAACAGCATTTAGCCTTCTATCCTCCTCAAACCCAAAGTGCATTTTTTAGGCCCTGCTCCTTCACCCATTCAAAATTACAGATAAAAACATGAAACGTGAAACAAGGCAGAGAATTTCTGTGGAAAGCCAACCATAAAAACAAAGTATATTAAAAAAAGAAGAAGTAACTAGGCCATTTCACCTGCCCTGTCTTCCAGGTAGTTTTTTGCACTTTCCATTACCAGTATTTTCCTCTTCTAAAAGAAAATGCCCTTGCTCACTCATGAAACTTGAGAAAAACAACTGGGGGACTTATGAAGACCTTGATCCTGCAAATGCCCGTTAAGAGCAGCAGCTCACATAAGTGAAGCACTTTAGAGCTACAATGTGTTGAACAGCCATGACTGCACCTTACACCTGGAAGTCACAGATCCAGCTGGATGCTAAATTGATTCTTGGCTTATACATTCCTTTTAAACAAACCAAAAAATGTTAAGGCAAAAGCCATTCACATCCTGGGGTGCATCAAAAGTAATATGGTCAGAAGGGCGAGGGAGGGGACTCTGCCCCTCTGCTCTGCAGTGATGAGACCCCACCTGCAGTGCTGCATCCAGCTCTGGGGTCCACAGCACAGGAAAGACACTGACATGTTGGAGTGAGTCCAGAGGAGCCACTAAGATGATTAGAGGGATGGAGCACCTTTCCTGTAAGGAAAGGCTGAGAGAATTGGGATTGTTTGGCCCAGAGAAGATAAGTCTTTAAGGTTACTGATTATGGCCTTCCAGTACCTGAAATGAACCCACAAGAAAGATGAAGAGAGGCTTTTACAAGGGCAAGTAGTGACACAACAAGAGGGAATGTCTTCAAACTTAAAGAGAATAGGTATCGATTATACATTGAGAAGAAATTCTTGGCAGTGAGGGTGGTGAGGCACTGGAACAGGATGTCTAGCGAACTTGTTTCCATTCTTGGCAGTGTTTGAGACCAGGTGGGATGAGGCTCTGAGCAACCTGGTCTAGGGAAAGATGTCCTTGGCATTGGCAGGGGAGCTGGAACTAGATGGTCTTTACGGTACCTTCCAATCTAAACCATTCTGTGATTCTATGGTAAGTGCTAAGGGAGCTGATTAGCTGCCAGCAAAAAAAACCCCAGAGGCTTTTCTCAGCTGGCATGTTTCACCTCAGGAATGCTTTTGCAGCCTCATGTCTTTGAGGACCTTTGTAGCATTACTTTTGGAGCAAATCTGCAGGGTTATGGGAAAGGCTTGAAGGCAGAAAAGACAGAAAACTCTCCTGAAGACTGTGCTCTAACTGTAAGACTACCTCTATCTCAGCTGACCATATGTTTCCACTACTGGAAACAGGTACTAAACTGGCATTTGAAGACACCAGAGTAATCTTATGCTGTTTCTTAATCAATTTGTATAATTTATGCCAATTCCAAATGTGGGTGAGGTAAATGATCCAGCACATGACTTAAGGCCTGAGTGGTCGTGATCGAGGCAACATTTCACTACCTTTTAACTTGATTTTGATGCAAAATTATTTATGCATGAAATTATTGATATAATTGATTCTTTCTCAGGTTCACTAGTTAACATATGTTGACATGCTCCATCAGTGATAGAATAAATGTACACATAGAAAGATTTCAGAAAATGAAGAGACAGCAGCACTATCCTCTTAGCTCTTGGCTCGGTAATAAATATGGCTGGATGAAACATTTCCAGACAGTACAGCATGGTTTAGTCTCCTAAGCCTGTTAAACAGGGAGTATTTGAAACTGATGCAGAATTTAGAAAATTAATTTTAACTGACTAAATATTAGGCACCAGGCTTTATTAATTATTTTTGTCTGTGTTCTTACTGAATTACAGAGAAATTCTTAAAGAGGGCAAGTTGCCCAATATGATTCATTTCAGCATTGTAAAGTGGACATCTGAATTGTGGAGACTTGAATGGCTACCTCAGCTGTGGGGAGCCCTGAGTCTGTGAGGCTCTGTCTGCAAGGCCATCCCTGAAGTCAGTGCTGTGACCAACTGTCTTTCATCTGCTTAATGTTGAATGGAGCAGCACAAAATTGATGGCAGTGGGTAGCTCCCCATCATGGGACAGACAAAGTGTGTATGGCTGACACCCCACATCCGTACAGCCATTGGGATACTCGCTGCTCCAAAGGCAACTTGTCCAGGCAATTTCTTCTTTCTCTGCGCTGTATTTATCTGTGAGTATACATTACCTAGCCTGTTTCCATTTACCTTCTGGGTTGCAATCTATGACTTTGGTGTTATGATTAGAAAAGGTATACCAGAGTTTTGTTGAGCCTAATTGTGAATGAGATTAACTGTCAAGTAGAAAGCTTAACTGGTAAGATTTCACATATAAAAGCAAGCAAATGTATGTTCTGTTGAAAGCAGTAGTTAACTACACAGAGTTTTTTGAACTACCAAAAGTAATATAGCTAACGTACCAAAAGCAACATAGTAACATGATTCTAAGAGACAAATTACCTTGATTTGTAACAGCTAAATCCAGCAAACCTGAGGGGTCCTCTATAATTCCACTGATGGAACCACTTTAAGAAGAAAAAACCTTGTATAAAATTATGTTTCTACTGCACTGAGATCTGCAGAAGCCACCCTTGAGCACACTACAGATACCCCAGCCCTACAGAAGTATATTGGCAGAAGCAGCAGTCCAGATGACCCACATCTTAGCAAGACAAGAAGCAGATAATAAATCTGTACATGTGTTGGGGGATGGATGCATTATTGGCTTGAACAAAGTGTCAAAGACCAAATTTTTACCTCACCAGTCAGATGAAGGGAAGGGGCAATTTTCCTTTGGACACCTTCTCTGAAGTGATCTGTTTAGTGACTTGGTGTAGACAGCAGGCAGATCCATTCCAAAGAGTGTTAGAGAGGATAATGGAAAAAGGCAAATTTGAGAAAAGGAGAAAAACAGTCAGCATATTTATTAAAGAACACAATGTAAAAATGTTGAGGAGTGAGTGGGTTGGAGGATAGCCCAGGCATCATAGTAACTCAGTTAGATGTCTCATTCCAGTGTGTGCGTTAGCAGAAGATATTTGGAAGTTGAAGTCTCCTCTAGCCAATCAGCCTGCAATTTATGGTATATTTAAGCACTCCATGGTGATGTGAAGTCTTGGGCAAGCATTCTCAGAGAGTTACTGCCTTCTCTGCAGCCCTTACATCACCATCCAAGTTCTGCAGTCATCATCTAGAAATTTATACCTCACAGCTAACTACTATTTCAGTGGAGCAAACACTACACTATTTCTAACCAAGAAGACAGCTTGTGATGATACGCAGCTTTTAAGTGTCTTGTGAGATCTGGTGTATATGATAATGCACTGCTGGCAGCTTGTCAAAGAGAGAACTGCAAAAGCAATTGTGCTGTTTTGAGGAAGAGACAACCATTAAAGTTTGATTTCAGTGGCTTCATGAAGAACTGACAGAGAGAACAAAAATTATGAGGCCAAGCGCATAGTTAATATTAAATTACCAACACTTCATTTACTTATCCTCAAAACAACCACTAGAGATCTCTTACTTACTGAAATAGTTAAAAATAAAACCTCTAAGAGCATTTAATGTTGGCCACAGGCACTTCACAGAAGTCAGTGTTTCCCAGCTCCCCATAAGCCATTAGGGCTTCCCTCCTACACCTTGACATGCTTCAGCTACAAACATGTGACGGCGCTAAGCTTTTAAACAAGAATCTATTTACATGAATCTTTTTTTGGTCTGCAGTTTTCCAATGGCAGTAGCAATGATGGGAGGCAGAGTAGACAGGGCCCCAGGCAATTTAAGCATCTGTCTCTGCTGAGAGCACATCTGCACAGGACGGTGCTGGAAAGGCCAATGGCTCACAAAGCACTGTCTGCCTCCCCATCCTTCTCATGGCTGCTGCTTCAGGAGGCAGAGGGCCAGGCCTGGGGGGAAATGGGCCTCAGGACTCAAGGCATCAGTCCTGTGGAGCAGGTGAATCCTCTAGATATATTGGCTCTGCCTGCAAAACTAGCACACTTTGTGGGGTTTATATTATTTGAATATTTTTCCAGTGCTGGTGTAGTCATTCTCTCATACAGCATGAGATACTATGCCATATGTACCCTTCTGCAAGGGCTGACATCTAGGTGTGAAGGCAGGCAACGGTACACGTTGTTCTCAATACCTTTGAATCAGACTAAGCAATTACAAACATAACTGTACTCTCTGTAACTAACACTCTTAATTATATAATATTTTTTGTGTTACTGACTGGGCAGTATCTCTAAGTACACAGAAGGGCAAGGCTGGCTTTTAACACAAACAATTTTCAATCAGTTTGTCTGCTTTACTATATTAAATAACATTGTTGCCTTGCTGATTTAGCTTGGCCACAGAAGTGAACTGATTTGAAGGTTTCTGCAAATATTTAATGGGTTCCCTCACCTTAGCTTATACCAGTCTGTGGGTGACTTTATGATGCTTGTATCCCCATTCATCTGTTTAGCCCAGAAATGAGTTTTGCACCTTTAAGACTGGTTCTGAGAGTGAAGTGGGGGAGAGAAGGAGTGCAGAGTTTGTTTTCAGAAACTGCACTTGCTCCCCTGTATCTTTTTCTTGGACTGTGCTGTCTGCAGCATGGACAAATGGCAGGAGAGAGCTCTCCTTTGCTTTTAGTTAGTTTTAGCTAGGTGAGGCAGAGAAGTTCCCTGGACTGTGGGTTTTCCTTTCCTTGGACCTTTTTTAATCTGCTCTGGACTGAACACCCAGAAGATCACTGGCAGCTCGCACTTGTGGACGCTGTGGCATTTCCAGTGCCAGAGGGACTGATAAGAGGCTGAGTGAGCTGAGCTACGGCCCACGAAGGGGACTTTTCTGAGTTTGTCATCTCTTCAGAGCGGCAAGAGGTTTTACTGTTTCATATTAATATTGTTAATTTTTTGTGCTGGTGAATGCTTTGCTGTTAAATAAAGAGTTTTCTTCCACTTTTCTCCAAGGAAATATTTTCCTGAACCAGTTGGGGGAGGGGCCGCTTGAATCTGCTTTCTAGAGGAATCCCTTTAAAGGTTTTCTCCCAAATTTGCCCTAAACCAGGACACTGCCCAAACCTTTTCCTAAATCTCTAAGGCATGTAAAGGTGAGCTTCTCTGGCCAATCAGGGCGAAAAGGCATGGGTACTCTACTTTTCTGATAGCTGTGTCACCTTGTCATCCATGATGACTACAGAGCATCTCTCCAGCAGATGCAGCAGCTTGCCTCCTTCCATGTGCGCAAACTACACAGAAGTTAGATGCAAAAGTGCTGAGAAACTGCTGAATCCAGATGCTTTCCTTGGCCTGACCATCTCTTGTTCGTGACCTTGCTCTGAAACTCCCCAAACCACCCGATATGATCGATCTGTTTCTGGCTGAGAAGACTGGGAAAAGCCAGATAGAAAAGGAGGAATGTGGAGAAAAGACATAGAAGAAGAAGGATGGAGGTCATGAACAGAATCAAAATGTGGGAGAGGAGAAAAAGACAGAGGGAAATAGAAAGAAAAAGTATTAATATAACACAATATTCAACAAGAAGGAAAATTATGTGGGGGGGAAAACAGACATCGGAAAAGACCCAAGAAAGGAGAAGAGAAGGAGGTGAAGACTTGGCAGGGGAGATAAGCAACATCAACAAAAGAAGTAGAATTCTTATTTTATCTTCCAAAAAACTGCTGCCAAAATAAAATAATACTCAACTATAATCACAATTATTAATACGTGTATGTGGACAATGTGAAGTTGAAGAGGAGATTATTGAAGGACATAGATCTGGCAGGATGCCAGGCGCTAGGGAAACTCACGGAAGGATGACGCAGCAGTTTTCCTGAAGGGAATGGAAATTGTCTATGGTAACCTGGATAGAAAGTTTGGAGCAAAGGCCTGTTGTTTCTGCTTCACCTGTGGAGGAGGAAGGGCTGAGCAGGTCATCGGAACAGCCTGCTGCCTTTTCCAGTCTCATGTCAGGTTTGGCTAAGGATGCCACAGTTGCGTGCAACAGACCATTTTTACAGCATATTTTGAGTCAGGGAAACCCGATTCCTTTTGTAGGCTGCATTGCAATATTGGTGGCAATTCAACAGTACTTTTGCAGCTGAATCATCATTCACAGTTACTATAATCTAGCGGATTCAGCTTAGCAGCAGCAGTATATTGTTGCTATTCCTACCTGGTATCCTGGGCAACCTTAATCATGTGAAATTCCCTGTCTGTTCCTCAGTTTCCCCATCCATAAATAAGGCAGTGGTACTCACTGATTCACTAAGGTGTTTTGAGATCCATAAGAGGAAAACACTAAATAAGAGCTGGGTGTAACTAAAATTACCCTTTCCCCCATGTACAGAGAATTAATTTTATTCTTCATTTTCATGCCTTTCATGTGCTCTACATTGCTTATCTGTTCTGCTTAGTACCTTGATCATATCAATAAATTTATCTTCTCTTTTGCTTTTCTTCTTCATAATATTGTAGCTATTTCATAGCTTAGTTCTAAACTAAAAGAATGAAAAATATGAAGTAGAAGAGTAATGCTATAAAAGACACCAGAAAAATAAAAAAGCCCTTTCCTCCTAATCCAGATATAATCTGCTAAATCCCTTTACCCTGCTTTGAAAGTAGATACAGAGTTTTAATATTCATTAGGGAGTATGGAGAGGTCAGAAGCCCTCCACAATAGACATTCCATATCCCACATCCAGTTATCTGTATGAAAACTGGAAAACATCATGACCTGTGCATAACTTGTATAATTCTTAAATCTGAGCATATATTTTCCTACAGATTATGTTTCTTAGCATTTTGAAGGTACTAGCTTTGCCAGGAAGCCTATTTTAAAAAAACATTTTAAAATATCCTCCCCATGATGCACAAGCACCTATGAAAACCTCATTTCCTTGTATCCTGAGGCTTCTATACGCTATCAGAGATCTAAAACACCCCACCTGCCTGCCCATTATGTTTGTAAGCATTAGTGAAATTATTTGTCCCCTCAAGTTACCCAGTACAAGCAATAGACAACCAGTTATATTCAGTTACAAAAATATGAATTTAGCTCAGCCCAATAGGTGCTACATTCAGTAGGATTTTCCCTAGTGGTGGCTAGCCATTCGTAGGAGCCTGTTAGGCTCCTCTTACACTGTAGGGGAGGAAATGACAGATGGCTATCAACCAAATGAAATTCAGTTCTGAAAGGGGGAGATGGAACTAAACAAGTCAAAGAATAAAATTTGATAATATGTTTGTAATTAAAAAGTTATGAGTGACTTCCAGATATCAAAGAAGGAAAAAAAAGTAATTATTTATATTTGGCATGATTTTCATTGTCATTGGACTCACAGGTTCTCATTGAAGTCACTGTAAACTGTGGGTACACAGCAGCTTTGAAAAACCTGCCAAAATTGCCTTTAGACTGTAAACTCCTTAGGGCAGAGACCTGTTACTCATTTTGCAAATTGTATTGCAAAGCTCCTTTGCCCAAACAGGCTGCTTGCGTAATAATAATAAATAATAAATAATAATAACAGATAACAGATTTGTGCTGGAATTCAGAAATATCTGATGTGGTTCTATAGCCTTCTATTAACACGGTATTTCAAAGCATTAAATAAAAGCTCATTTTATAGGCAAATCACCAAGGAAGTAGGACCAAAGGAAGCTGGCTGAGAACAATTTAGAATCAGAGAGGTGTTTGCTTGATCAAACGTGGAATTTCCCTTCCACCACATGTTTCAGTTTCACATTATTTGACTCATAAGCTGTCATTTGGGAGCCTCGTTAAACAGGTAGGCCATGAAATATTCATCTGCCTATGCTTGGTTTAGAGTGTAGAATAGATTCATGAAAGTACATACATCAGTGCACACCCTCAGCCCTGGGGGCGTTGCTACACTCCTCAAATTCATGAGCAATCCCTCTGCCTGTGACAGAGAGAACTACAGATGAGGGTTGACTCACGTTGCCTGGGAAGTGCCAGAACATTAGGTTTTAAATTCAAAGGGTATCAGCAGAAGAGCTATTATTCTCTGATCTTAATTCAGAAATCTTACTCATTTCAGTAACTCGGTCTAACCCAGCTGTAACTCAGTACAGTATTTTACAGTTTAATTTACAAAGTAAACTGATTGCACATCTTCTCAATAGATGTATGGAAAGCCAGCAGTGACAGAAACATCACTCTCATCCCAGTAGTTTCAGGGAAGCTGCAAGTAGTCCACACCCTCTCAAAACTGTCAGCTGATTTCTCTCAGCCTGGCTTTCCTCCAGCTGTTGCTCAGCTGCAGAGTGTGGATAATGGTACCCACTTTTCTGAAGGGCTTGCAGGTGGACGGGGAAGAGCACTGCCCAAGGAAGGTGTGTGGTACCATCAGAAGAACATCTGCTGCACCACTGGTTTTGCACCACCGTGGCTCCAGATGCTGGCAATGTCAGCAGGCAGCATTGCAAAACTCCGTTCATAGCAATATTTATCCAGAAGATAATTACGAGGAAAAGGAAAGAAAACTGACCAGTCCTAATAAATACCAGCCCTTTCAGGAATGAATTTGAAAGACAGCTTTCTAGGTATTAGATGATAGGAATTACAAAGTTAATCATGCACTTACTTTAATGAACCTGGTCAAAAGCGCTGTCTGGAATGTTTATTTCTTCATTAATTTTTACTTAAGCAGACAAAGTAAATCTACCTTTGGTTTTCATAAAATCCTTCTTGCCACATTTTATTTAGTTTAAGTTGGCATCTATTTGCTTCAACATGGAAAGCTCAGCCAAATCCAATTAGTGTCATCGAAACTCATGAAGTTAATTTTTTTCTCTTTTTTACCCTAACTTTAATATCCCAGAAAAAGAATTCCAGAGACCAAAATTTGAAACTCTTCCCATTTCTCACCAGCACAAGGGATAAGATGGAAGTAAGTAAATAATAACAATAATAACAATAATAATAATAATAATGTCACAAGTACAAGACCAGGATGGACAGGGCTTTGAGCAATCTGTTCTAGTGGAAGATGTCCTTACTCATGGCAGAGGGGTTGGAACTAGATGGACTTTAAAGTCCCTTCCAATTCAAATCAGTATACGATTCTATGAGAAGTGAAAAAACTTCTGTCTGTGTAGCCCATTTTTGCCTGGCTGGCTGGTTGGTTGGTTTTCCTCTCTTGCTACGATACTGTATTTACTTCTGTTAAAACTCCTGAGCATGCCATCTCAAATCCCAGTGGACTCAGATGCATATGGCAAGCCATGGTGCTGCTGCTTTTACCCACAGAGTTCAGTGCGCCTCTCACAAGCAGGGAACCTGAGGCAGCGCCTGCTCTATCTGGCTCCTCCCATCCGTCCCTCTGCCACTGGAAAGCTCCACATGAAGCCTGGGCTTGCAAAGGACAGCAGAGTGTGGTCTGGCAGCCACATGGAAGCATGCAGTCCCCATTTCAGCTCCTCCACCCTGGCAGGTCCACAGGCCTCCCTGGTCACCGGCTGCCCCCACACGCACAGTTCGTGCCTTGGGGAATGAGGCGGTTTCTCCATCAGCTCCCAGCTGAGGTGGCTCACTCCACTTTTCAAAAGGGTGTAGCAAGTGGCAGAGAAACAAGTTAATTTTGCTCACAAAAGCTTTGGTGGCTCATTACAGAAATGGAGCCTTCAAAAATATTGCTAAAATATGAATGTTTTGCAGGGGTTGCCACAGAAACTCATAGAGCATATAATCCAAAATAGGATGTCTAGACAAACTCCTACTGTCTGACCTTTTATGTATTTCCTAATCCAGCCAATCTTGCCAAGCAAATTGGTGACTAAGCAGCAATTCCCTTTACATGGTGTCGTAAAGGCCTGACAAGGCCCAGGTCACGGTTATAAATTTCAGTCTGGCTACTTCAGCAACTCTCAGCTTCCTTTACCAGCACAGCTCCCGTGTGGTTTCTGGGCTATGATGTGTGCTCTGGATCATCGTGAAGTAATTTTGGGGCTGTAAAATCCAAAAGCCACAACTCCGCTGCGAAACAGAAAGCACTTTCATCCCGCAGGACCCCAGAGTTTACATAAAATTGTAAAATAAGAAGGCTGGAGAGAGTCTTGGGCAAAAGCAGAATTAAAGACAGTGGCACCAGAGCCTGCGGCAGCTGCCTTCTTCTGGGGGCCTGGAGCTGGCTACACCCCTTTTCCCAGAACCCCAGGTGCTGGCTACATGGGGCCAGCAGCACCAGCATGTCACGGAGGTCCTTCTGCTCTGGGTCCCCATTTTCTCCTCCTTGAACAAGCCCTTTTGTTTTCCTTTGTTTACCAGAAGTAGCCCAACACAAAAGGCTTCTATCCTCACATCACAGCAGAAAATAAACGAAGTGCCCTTCAGTGATGCGTCAAATTCCAAAAGAATCCAAAAAATGGCAATAAAAACAGGGAAGGAGGCAGGGGACATTTACTCAGTACTCAGTAGCCCTTAAAAAACTGTGTAGTATGTTGGTGTAAGTCAGAATACTCTGGGATTTGGTAGCAGTTTCTGTGACACAGAAGTAAGCAGCAGTGCACACATGTGTGCATACATGCATTTGTATATGTACAGATCATAGAACCATAGAATGACTTGGGTTGGAAGGGCCTTAAAGACCATCTTGTTCCAACTCCTCTGCCATGGGCAAGGACACCTTCCACTAGACCAGGTTGCTCATAGTCCTGTCCAACCTGGCCTTGAACACTTCCAGGGATGGGGAACCATTCTGGGCAAACTGTTCCAGTGCCTCATCACCCTCTGAGAAGAGAACTTCTTCCAAATATTTCATCTAAATCTCTCATCTTTTAGTTTAAAACCTCCCTTGCTCTGTCACTATCTGCCCTTTTAAAAATTCTTTGCCTCTGCTTTTTGGAGGCCTTCTTTAAGTTCTGAAAGGTGCTGTAAGCTTTCTCCAGAACCTCAGAGCTCTCAGCTTATCCTCATAGGAGAGGCGCTCCTTCCCTCTGATCAGTCCTCATGTCCCTACTCTGGACCTGCTCTAAGAGGTCCACATCATTCTTGTGCTGAGGACCTCAGATGTGGTGATGCACAAGCTTATAAAGGTGAATAGATTTTTACAACAAAAATAATCTGAAAGAGAAGCTTTTATTTTTTTAATATTTTGTTCCACATTGCCCATTCCTCTCTTCCCACAAGCAAGATTTGGGGCTGTGCTTAGGGTGAAGGTAGGAAGGCTGCCACGGGCACTGGTCTGAGGCTGAAAGTATTGGTGTTTCTGAGTTAAATTGTCCCAGGTACATGTTCTGGTCAGCTTAAGGAGGTCTTGTACACACCTCAGAGACAGGGTTGTGCAACGCATATACTACTGAGCTGAGGGCAAGTGTGAGAGAGAGAAAAGAGAGCTATTGTCAGAAGGAAATAGGAGGGAATTAGTAAGAAAAGAAAGTGAAATTAATTTCAATTTAATCAGCACATTAATAGTATCTTGTGCTGTACAGTATTATGTAGCGGTAATTACACACCATGTGTATTAAACAGTGGTAAGAATTAACAACTTAGTATCTGGCTTCTCCATATAGCTTGTTATATAGAGGTGTTGGATTTTATATATATTTTCTGTGAACTTTAATTTTCCATGTGGTGTTTGATCAGGAAATGGAAAGCCCCTCAGGTGGAGTGCCAGGAGAAACCTTCCTGAGTAGGATGTGTTCTGCAGTGTGTGTGGAGAAGATCCCAGGGGCAAATATTTCATCTTCTGGACCATTCACATATGTACAATACATTGTTTCTACCACAGAGGTTTCATTCTTGAGAAATATTTAAAAAAAGGTGAAGAAAAAGATTTCTGTGATGAATGGACAATTCATACAAGTGCAAAAGAAATTAACAGCTTGTGATGAACTGGAGAGAAACAGGATGCACGTAAGGAAAAGCATTGCATTGAATCCAGGTCCTGCATTGGTGATAAATAGTTGCTCCTTCCATCTGGAGCTTCACAAATTTCTTCTTCAAACAAATGATTAGGCCACCATAGCAGCTGAAATCTGGAAAACTTCCAAGATCCTGAAAAAGCTATCTCCTGAAGGGGACCATCAGGCAACCCATGCTTTTTATGTGGATCAGGAAGCTCTTTGGATATAAACATACAAGAACTAAACAGCATCCATGCAGCCTGGGCTGTGTGGTTCACATTAAAAATAGAGAGACAATTAATGGGCACAGCAAGAAGGTCACAGAGGTCTAGAAAAACAGATAAACAAGCATTTGAAGAATTCCAGTAGTGCAAAATATATAACATGGTGAAGAGTAGTCAGAAATTAGCAGCCCAAAGTGAAAGCAAATCTAGAAGTTTCTAAGCCTAACTCTCACCTTAATAAAAATGAAAAAACTGTAATTTCAACATTAACCGTAAACTTAATTGTACCCTTAAAACTATAACCCAAAGCCTTACTCTAACCAACACAACCTTAACTCTAATGATCCTAACCCTAACAACTTTAACAGTAAGCCATAACTCTAAATGCCCTAACCTTGTACCCTAATCCTGTCAATGCAAATTTAGGAGTGTCCAAAGCAAACCTTACCATCTTAGCCCAAACCAGGGTAAGACTGGATCAGATTTCCCACATTAGAAATCATTCCTTTAGCTTTTCTCATAGCAATTCCCTTAGGCCGTTTTCCTGGCCAGATTGTGTTATGGTTCCTCCTTTTGTCTTGAATGAAAATGATGAGTGTGTGCTGTGGTCCTTTGCTTCAGGGGCACTTTCCCTTGGTGGAACAGAGACTTGTGCTCTTCAATCTACACAGACACGAGTGAGTCCTCCGTGTTGGTGAAGCTGGCAGTCCCTATGAGTTCATTTTAGCTGCTGGCTGCAAAGAGTTGTCTCCTTGGGGTGCAGTGATGCTGGCCTTCCTCAGGCCACATCCCTCCTTCCCACTCCTCACTCTTCCTAGAATGAGGACCTACTCTTTGGTTTTTTTTTTAAAGAAAGACTTATGTTTCTTTCAAATGGCAAATGTAAGCAAAATTATATTCTGATGTATGGTTAGATTTCACTGAGAAAACAGGAATCTGATGTCTTTCTCTGTTTCAGCTTCCTCACGCACAATTATTTGTACTTATGTATATATCTGTCATTTTCTGTCATATAGCTGTCAAACTGCACCACAATCCCACCCATGGGAAATGGTTTTTTTAGTTTGATGTTTGCTTTAAAGTCTGACCAGGGCTGTTGTGTGTTGCTGTTCATTGGTTCTGGCAGGCTTTTGTCTGAGCACAGCACTCATTGCTGTTTCCTCTGCTGCCTATTAATGGTCACAAGATGATGCAGTGAAGAGATAGTGCTCCTCTGGAAAATATTTATAAGGGAAAGACAAAGCAACGTGCTAGACTTCTTGAAGTACAAAATTGGTGGGCTCATAGTTCTCAAGACCTCCATTTTCTCAGATTTATTTTCTGGTAACTAAACAGAAAATCCAATTGGGCAAAATACCATGGTGTTCTTTGTTACAGGAAGCATAAAATGTACCCTGATGTATGAAAGGAATGCATTTTCATCTTTTCAACATAAATGGGAGGCAGGTGGCCAGCAGGAACTATTGACGCCATCAGTCTTTTTCCTCTTTTTATATCTTAGAGAAATAAAACCTAACACATACTGCAAAGTTACAAATTTTACACCCAGCCTATATAGCTCTGTTTTCTGTCACTCATAGCGTCATCATTTCTCTTACATTCCCTCTACTCATTTATCACATCTTCTTCTTGCATCATATAGTAATTTTGATTTTCAGTTCCAGAGGACACAACTACCACTGTAGGATGGTGCCTTGATATAATGAGAATGCCAGATGAACAATTATTAGATAGAGGACAGCAGAAGTCAGCACCAAGACCAAGCAAACCCATACAGAAACATCTTGGTGTCTTTTTTTTTAAATAGGAAAAATAATATTTTTGTTTTGTTTGAAAAACTAATTTTCCTGCCACAGGCAAAGGCAGCTCCTATCTCAGATTTTGTGGCCTACATAACAGTCAGCAGAGTGGTAGGAATAAGTAAGTAATATTAATGTTTCTTTGGATTAACATCGGATTCTACAATGAAATTGCCCAAGCTACCAAATGCTGACTCCATCCCAAAAATAAATTCAAACTCCAGGCTGACTGGAACCTGGAAATCTTATGAAGACAGTAACATTAACTGCCCCCCTGGAACGCCTCAACGCTGTCTGCACATTCAGCTGGTCTCACTTTACGTGTTCCCCTGTCTGAGCAACAGCAAGCTGTAGGCAATTGAGTCAGCAAAAGGGAAGTGAGTGCTGAAGTGAATGCACACAGACATAGCCCAGCACTTGCAGTTGGTTTGGTTAATGGCTGAAGTCACTGATATCTCCATAACACCCTTAGAGGTCCAGTTGCTGTTGTCTGAAAGCGGATTTTGCCCTGTGAGGCAGAGGAGAGTCTCATTTAGACTGCATGTCACCCAGCTGAATTGCCTTGCCAGATATAGGCCAGTAACAAGTATTCATTTCACATTTTTCATCCTATCATCAGGAAAAGGACTAAACCCAGTGGCCACAGTGGCAAGGAAACAAGTTTCTTGTCTTTGAAAGATACAACATCTTACATGTATCTTTCAAAGTCAGTCAATCCAGTCCACATCATCATTTTATGCAGCCCCTAACTCCTGTGTTGCAATAAAAACAACAAGATCATTGTGTTTTACAGGACAATTCCCTGGCGAGGAAATCTATTTGATCTTTGACCTTTTTCTGTGTACAATTTCAGGATGTTTATCATCACCTCACAAGGTACAGCAGTGACACTATTTCTAAAGCAAATATCACTGTCCATAAACATGGACAATGTTGCCAAAGGTCTGTTGGCTGAATCTTTTAAATAAAAACAAGAACGTAAAAGTTAAAATGGGCACATTGTGGGCTCAGAGATTATGAGAAGAGCTATAATTTGAAAAAAAGAAAATGGAAACCAACTCCTCAATTCACTTAATGAAAAAATCAGTAATTTTGATATTTGATACTAATATGTAACTCATCAAAAGGATGATTGGCATCTTTTTTATTATGCTGCAACTACCTTTTGCACTTTTTGTTTCAGAAGAGCATCTCTGGCACCCCATTACGTGAGGTACTGTCCCAGTAAGGGTTAACCAAGCTGGCCTGACAGTTGTGAATCGTTTTTTCCAAAGCACCTTATCATTAGAACACATTAGATATCAAGCCCCATTTCCTAACAGTTAACTTTTAGAAACCAAAGCAAGAGAGCATTACTTCCAACACATTTGAATCTTTGCCATACAGTTTTTGCTATATTGTTTTCCAATGAACAAAGAAAGTTTGATGAAGGGAATTTAGACATTCTCCATACCAAAGTATGGACTTGTAAGAAAAGCTAATGAAAATTACAGCACTGAATTAGTCAAAGTCAGAACACTATTTCATACAGTAAAAATTGGAAAAACAACGATGCTAACAAGCACATAAAAAAAGAATATCCATTGGGACTCACAACCTTGCTTTTGATCAAAATGTCCCAGTTCTTATCCAAGCGGGTTTCCTCTGGCACATGTTCAGTGCAGAAAATTGCCACAGGGCTGCTTGCCAAGTGCTGTCTAAAGCGAAAGAGCCAAGAGCAAGGGTAAAGAAAGAAGTGGCATGTTGTAGGAAACACCTCAGCAGGTAATACTGCAGAGCCCAGACACCCTTTTTAGCTGGAAGACTGCCACCATTTAGAGAGGGTGTCCAAGTACTTGCCCTCACAACAAACAGGAGATGTGATTGTAGCCTGGATACACCTATCTGTGGTAGGTTTTGTCTGGCAGCTCTGCAGGACAGCAGTAGTTAAGGCATGCTGACAAAGGCGTCAGCACCTTTCTGCAACACAGCACCTCCCTCAGGGCCACAAAGCCCCACAGGTCTTGATTTTTGATTGCTGGGTTGCGGGGTAGTCTTCACTGCTCCTATGCCCAGTCTAGCTGGAAGCAGTTCCAGGCAGTAGTCAGGCTGCCTGCACCCTGTGCAGCAAGGCCAGGGGTTTCTCCTGCCCCTAGGCAGTCAGAAAGCATGTTCTTTTTAATCTAAGACTATCTACTCTTCTCTAATCTAATTCATTATAATCTACTCTATTCTAAGGTTTTCTTTTTAATTTAAGACAAAGTATCTAGAATCTAGAAATATCTCATTGTGTTTAAATGGTAAGCTCCAAAAATCAGTCCCTGCCTTTGCATTTTGGATAACACATAGCACAATACCAGTCCCACCAAAAGGCTTTGTGAGCTATGAACATGTGAAAACTACGCAGGCCTTATTCTGATCCTACTGCTTTTACACTGTGATTAGTCTGAGTTTCTCAGGGTTACTGGGAGCAAAGTCAGGCACTGCACTCAAATCAGGGTATTGTGCTGAGCAAAGCAAAGTCATTAGTTTTTCCTTTCTACTTCCTTATTTCTAATTTTGAATGAGGAAGTTATCCTGGAGCATCTTCATTCCCTGTTTCTCAGTGTCACAATGTATGTTCCTCTTTGACACGAGTAGTTTTCTCAGGCCGGTGATTTTCTTGTGTCCCCTCAAAATGTTGTTTCAAAGTAGTCCAAAACAGCCACATCCACACAAACTAGAACAATGTAAAACTGGCTTAAGTTCAGGATGCTACAAATTCAACATGCAGATCCTAACCACTTAAAGATTTTATGAGTTGAAGTTTGTTCAAATCTGAAACTCAAGTCAATGTGAAGGAATGCAGGAAGAGAGACGAGGCCAATCACAACAGAGACAGCCCCTCTCTCATATTTGCAGGAATCGCCTTATGCTAAAATAATAGACTTCTGTGTAGAATCAGATGTTTCTTCTATTAAGATGTCTAAAAAACCAGGGTTTTATAACATGCAACTTTTCCTAGAATTGTGATTCTATTCCACTATAAAAGTTCATTACCTTACTTACTAACCAGTGGAAGCAGGCCTTTCAGGTTATCCTTTTTCTCTCTGAATCCAGCCTACAGGATGGTTCCAGCAGCCCATAGCACCCAACAGGAAGAACTCACAGGACTGGAGACATGCCAGGGGCTTAGAAAGAAGGCCATTGCCTCTTCCCAGCTCCAGGAGAGATACCAAACTCGTTTTGGATGTGCTTTGCCAGTGCAGCTCGAACAGCCTAATCTACTTGAAACAGTCAATATTTTCCCTCAGATAGTCCCATCTGCTTTTCCACCTCCTTTCAACTTCTTTAAGGCTGGGATGGTTGTTTCTGTACTCCTCTATATGAACATCACCTGAACACAAGTTTACGACCTCCAGCAGCCTTCCCCGCCAGAACTCCAGATCAGAGTATGGATCACAGGGTATGACCTATAAAAAGTATAGTCAAGAAGAGATTTAGACTCAAGACAGCAAAGAATGCTCAAAAAAGTCCAGAAACACTGCATGCATTTCGCAAGCCAGGTGAGAGAAGGCACAAAGCAGTGGGGTGATCACCCAACAAAAGCCAGATTTCAAGAGGGGTTGGCCGGTCTCTGCTGGGGCAAGGTGCCTGTGATGCCAGCTGTTTGCTGGTACTTCTACAGCACTTCCCCTACACTTTGTTCTGTTCTTTCTGTTTGCAGCAAGACAAAATTTCTCCTAAATAACCACTGTATTATTTTATAGATTTAACCTTGTAACTCTTTCCTCTTATTTCCCTCTAAGTCACACGTTATCTCTTTCACTGTTAAATATTTCCTGTCTGTTCATTCATTGGCTTATTTTAGCTTCTTCCTTCCTCTTAACTGGCTGCCTGCCCCCTATATGTCTGCCTTACATGTTTATACTCAGCCATTGTTGCCTGTTTTCTTGGCCAGTGAATTGGTTCCCATTCTTTGCCATTGTGAAACTCTCAAAAAATAACTGACTTGCTTCACATTCCCTTCGAGTGAATCATGACTCTTGTGGTCTCCAAGACCAAGACGGCAGCCATCCTGAACCTGTGGCACTTCCCTGGAGCAGAGTTCCATAGCAGGAGTAGGCACTGTGTGGGCAGTAGCCCTTCATACCTCACGTGTGTTCAGCAGGTCACTTCAAGCTTCATCTAGGTTTCATTTAAATTATCTTATTTCCTTTCTCTACTGAAAACAAACCTTCCCTCATTTTATAAAACACGTATGGGATCCTCAGGGACTCAAAGCTAACTTGAACTTTGGAAAGCCGTATTCCTGATACGTCCTAGCAACCCATTGAAAGGAAGCAACAGTTCACAGACATCCTCAGCCACTCTCCTTTTGTCCAATATAGACACAAACATTCGGATGTGAGGGATTTTTTTATCCCCATGAAGTTTTGTGCAATAGCATACAACATTAAGAGTCTCAGAACCTCCCAGTTCATGCTGATCTAAGAGGCACAAGGATCATATCCCAAAGTAGAATTCTTCAGAAAAAGGCATTTTCTGTTTCTATACCTGTTCAACTGAAATGTTCTCTCCCAGCACTTACTCCCCGCTCTTACTTAGGTGCTGTCTTGTTGTTTATGTTAAAGATGGTAGAAAGAAAAAGCAGCAAGAGTGTGAGTAGGAGCTCTTATGTCTCAGATTTGTTTGATTAGCAAAATGCACCCAGCGAGTTCCTGAGAGCACAGCTGAGGAATGAATGGGATTATCCAGGATTAGGTTTCTCTACTATTTGACTTTCTAATTTTTTTAAAAAAATGAAGATTATTGCTGAGAATCGAAACTTCATTAAAATATTGAAACTGGAAAGAAAAATATGTTGAATATGGCTGAAACATAGATCACAAAGACGGAGGTCTATCTTGCAGCCTTGTCTATGTAGTCCACACTGTTAGAAACGAGGAATGTGCATGCCAGATGACCTGGTGCTGTGCAGTTGCAGGGGCCACAGCATTCACTTTCCCATTGGAAAGTAATTCTGATCGTGAATGCAACATTTACTGGATATAACTATGCAGTAAAAATAAAAAATGGCAACCCAAAGTGTCATGTATACTTACTACAATAAGTAAAATCAGTGTGATTGTTTTCTGTTAGTATTTTGTCTTGTATCAGTTTTACATAAAATTGCAGACTGTCTTTGTATTTGTCTGAGCACCAAATAGTCCTAAAAAGAGGAGGAAAGTATCCTTCTTACTCCACAGTGCCTCAATGCAAACCCTTAAAATAAGTAACTGTAGAGGAAAATCATCCTTAGAATCTTAGATGAATACACAATTTCTGCCAATTTTTAAAATTTGCATTTATTACTTTTTCTAGATATACTCCCTAGAAAAAAAAAAAAAGACCAAAAAAATTGATCGTTTCCAAGGCAAATCTTTCATGCATGAGAAGATTTGTTGCCAAGGTGGATACAAGTTTAGATGCACATTCTTCCATATACACCTTGTGAAGTAAGTGTGTAAGTACTGCCATTTTTGGAGAGCTTTCTATTTCCTCTCTTTCTTTGTCTCAGCATGTGTTCAGCATTTACTTGTGGTTTTTCTCCCAGTCACTAGACTGTAGTGAAGAGGCACATGTTTTTCAGTTTCTTATACCTATACTGCTCCTTACTTAGATCACCAGAGCCATGTTCTACGTGATTAGATAGTGAATCTAAAATTTCAGGTTCACTAACCACTTCAGGAGACATTGTGAGAAGCTGACACAAGGCTACATCTTTGGTGAGTAACTGCCTATCTCAAAAACCACATTCAGTGGGAATCTCAGCTATAAACAGCTTGCCATATGTGTAGACACACACTGGAAAGTTTGCATTTTTAACATTTGTAAATTGGAGCATCTTAGAGGAGATGCTATCACAGCTCAGCAGCAATCTCTCCCTTTATACTGCTCAGTTTTCATTACAAGAATGCTTTATACCACTCTGTAAGTAAATAGCTATTAATAGATAAAATGCCAAGAGAGAGACACCAGCAGCTGGTCTCTATCCTAGACAACTCCTCAGTTTTGCAGGATTAATAAAACACCTTATTATACACTGCAATTGAGTACCCTTTTTGCCAAGTCTTGGGCTCTCACTGCAGTTGAATTCCGCATTTTTGCAGGCAAGTCCTTATGGCACTGCTAGGGCTCAGCTCCAGCTCATGGCAGTTCCCCACTGCACCATCTCCCCCCCCACTGGGGCTCCTTGTGTGCAGTGTGTGGCTCAGCAATCTCCAAAGTGCACTGAGATGAAGGGTTAGCTCGGCACCAGGCTATTCAAACTGCTTTTAAACAAGCTCTGTTGTAAGTATTGTGGGTTTCCCCATCCATTACCTCTACTTTGATTATTGTGGCCTTCCCTGATTGCTTAGATAAAGGCTTCCTGGAGTTAATGGGGAACACTGTAACTCTCAAAATGGGAACCCACCTCATGGACTGATATAGCTCTCAAATGGAAGCTCATTCACTGCACTGATAGTATGGACTCTCCTGCTCAGGCCAAGCTCTTAACTCGTGATCTTTCATCACTAGCCCATAGTGAAAGAAAGGATGGTTAGTCTAAGAGGCCTGTCTCCACCTAAGATGTACTGCAGCTAATTGTTACCAATTCTTGTGAAGTCTTATTTCTATGGCTCCAGTATCAGCCTAGGCTTATTTCTTCCACAACACTTAAGCTTGTAGCACCACTGATTTCTATTTTGCTGTGACTTCCTAGCATAACTAGGTTATCTGTCCTAGCTATTCATCTCACAGATGGGGATGCCCCATCCTGATGCCTTCCTGTCTTCTCTTCACCATTTTGTGCTGAGAAGGCAAACAACCTGACTGACCTTCAAAATCACAGCCTTAAACATATTTTATGCAGTTGCTCTCTGATCAACAGATGAGTGCAGAGAGAGTAATTAAACTGCCAGGGATTTCCTAGAGCAGGAAACCAACTTGGAGTCTTTTTGGTGCTGGGCTAGCACTCAAATATGATGCCCATTTTTGTAACTATGGCAAAATTCACATGGCATACAGACAATCATATCTTCAAAGCAAGATTGAACAGTTCTCACAGAAAAATGGCACATAAAACCTCTCAGGGTGAAAGTAACTCTGCTTACTGATCCTCACGCTCTAAATACTCACGTTTTCCCTATGTCTGTTGTACACTCCAGCCATGATGAGCAGACCCATTTACACTTTCATGAAAACCAAAAATGTTCTGAAGGAGAAAAGATCCCCCTTCAAAAGTGCTACATAGTTAATGTCTGTGAAATGTGAACAGGATTTTAAAGAAACAGGAGAGATGAGGAGCCGCTGCCTCGTGCAGGCAAAATGCTATGCTCTACAGTCATATGTGGAGTCACACATTCTGACTACCACTCATACCATTTCCTCCAGACATCTAATTTAAGTGCCACGCAAACCCACAGTCAGAAGTCCAGGTTTATTGCAAAGGGAAAAAGAAAGATATTTCAGCCAGCAGCTCAGAGCCTAGAAGCATGGACACTTGGTCTACAGTCAAACTGCAGGATTCATCCCAGCTTGGATCTCCCTTGATTTTCACAGTTTATCTATGGGATGTCATAATTGACAACTTAGGCAGATCAGTTCAACTCAGTCCTCAAAACAGGCAGATTGGCAGGATCTGCCTTGAATCAAAGCTGCTTCTTGCACAAAATAGGCAAGTCTCCCATGACTGAGAAACTGAATTTATCCAGATTTCTAAGTCTGTTGAGACTAACTAGTTATTTGACTTTTACAAATCCATAACAAAATTCTTGTCTATTTGCCAAATCATGTAAGTAACAACAATCCAATACATCTAATGTTTTCCCTACTAGAGCTGAGCACAGGAACCACATCTTCTGGTGGCACCTGCGGCGCTGAAAATGTTGCTTTGTATGGTAACAAGTGAGGCTGCACCTTGACTACTGGGTTAAATTCTTGATCCCTCATTTCAAGAAAGACATTGAGGTGCTGAAGTCCAAAGAAGGGCAACAGAGCTGGTGAATGGTCTAGAAAACAAATCCTATGAGGAATATCTGAGGAAGCTGGGGGTGTTTAGCCTGGAGAAAAGGGGGCTCAGGGGAGACCTTACCACTCCCTACAACTGCCTGAAAGGAGGCTGTAGACAGGTGGGAGTCAGTCTCTTCTGCCATGTATCAAGTGAAAGGACAAGCAGAAATGTCCTTCAGTTGTGCCAGGGGAGGTTCAGATTAGATACTAGAAAAATATTTCACTGAAAGAGTGGTAGACATTGGAATAAGTTGCCCAGGGAGGTGGTGGAGTCATTGTGTCTGAATGTGTTCGAGAAGAATCTGGATGTGGCACTTGGGGATATGGTTTAGGGGTGACTATGGTGGTGCTGGACTGATGGTTGGACTAGATGTTCTCAAAGGTCTCTTCCAACCTTAATCATCCTGTGATTCTGTCACCATTTGCCCTGGAGCTTTGTTATCCCCTGCTCACTGGGTGAAAAAAATCCTGAAACTGATGCTGAAATTATTTCTGTCCCCAAAGGCTTAAACACTCACCTCTTTATCTCCAAAGACAATGAATCTACAACACCACTAGAACAGCCAGCACAAAGGACCACAAGACCCTCCTTATCTACTTATCAACAAACCTCTGTTGTCAGTAATTTCTGTATCCATGGATCTCACCTTGTTGGCAATCACCTTGACAGTGAAAACCAGAAAATGTTCTTCAATCATGTCAGTTGTTTTCCATCTCAAAATTGATTTCAAGGCACTGGCAGCTCTGACCACGTGGAGCAACTCCTGCAACAGAGACCTATGGAAGCTTAAAAATACCCAGCCAGCTACAATTGCTTGAACTCATGGTGCAAAAAATTAGAACCAGCTGTTCAGCATAGCCCAAGAGTCTCCATGTTATGGAAGCTACTGCACCTAAACTGAGAGAAAGCCAAGAGGGAATATATTTTGTCTTGACTCTTTACAACAGCAGTGGTAAAAGTCACTTTGAATTCATGACTTGCTGTTGCTTTAAAAGAACCTTGCTGTCTAGGTATTCTACAGGTGGAAATGGGCATGATACAGGAAAATGGATTATTCATTCATTTTCTAACCTATGTTTTCCTATCTAAACCAGAATTTTCCATGGGCTGTTGCCACCTCTAACTAAAAGCACAGCTTCTGAAATACCTATGACAGCAACACTGAACAGCTACTTTTCTGCCATGTGGCTTAGAAAATAAGTTGCATGGGGCAAGTATAACTTAAGAACAGACAACATGTCTTGCATGACTCATAACAAGCCCTGCCTGCTATTCTGGTAGGCAGGGACATGAACTGGCTTCACATCCAAGCAGCTTTGCCTTCTCAGACTCTGTGGCACTTATGATTGGGGTGAAATCAATGTTTGTTTACTGTCTCTGAGTAAACTAGGGGTGTGGAAAGAGGAGTCCCAAACCTCAAAAGCCAAAATGAAGAATTCAAGGAAAGGTGAAAATTGCAGCAGTCCCTTTACCACAGATGAGAGAAGAGAGGAATTTTAACTTGGAGAGAAGGTGGGAGGACTTTCCTATCACTGTTTCTACCTTTGTCCTTGGTTTCTGCAGCACTGTTCCCAGCTGCCAGCTGGAAGAGAGCAGTCTGTGCCTTTGTGCACACTTACAATAGTAAATGCCGTGTCCTGGGATTGCTCTCTGTCTCTGCATTCTCAAGACAATTATTTTCACTTTTTGACATTTTTAGTCAGAAATGAAAGTGGCCAAGCACATTATTAAATTGGGCCCCAGTTTCAAGAAAGGGATGATGTGGGTGTGTCTGACCATGACTACAATGAGGAGATAACTGTTTCTAGGAGAAGAGTGTCAACTTTTATTTTTGGGACAGCCAAGTTGGCAGATGCTTCTGGCTTCCACTGCACAATTCATCTGAAATGCAAAAAAAGAAAAAAAAAAGAAATTTAACTAGTACTTCCCAAGAAAACCAGACAGACACACATGAAAAAGGAATGATGTACCATATAAAGCATTAAATACACGCACACACAGGCAGGACTCTGCTTTATAGGATTTGAACCATATGCATATCTACACATACACATGCACTAACTCACACCAATAAATCATTTTAGCCAGACTATCTGTCTGGTGTGTGGAACAGAAACACACTCATGAAATCTATTTTCTTATTTTAGCAGCAGGCTAATAATTGATAAAGAGCCAGACCGGGGGCTCTGAGTTTTATATGACAGATATACAAGGCTGCCGTTCTCCTCCTGTGTGCCTTGCCCCTTCTCTTGCCTGCAGCAGCTCCAGCTTGAGACCAAGCATAGCCGCTTCCTGACTGACACAGACTGGGCTCCTCAGCAGCTGCCCAGAAGCCCTGCCAGGGCAGGGCAGATCTCCTGATTTAGCTAAAGCAACAAGAAAGAAGTAGCCAGTGGCGTGACTCAACAGACGCAGGAGTCAGCTGTGTATATGGGCCTGGCCTTGTTTGGGCGGTAGTGGCTGCTGGCTCAGTCCTTTGGGTAAGGTCTGGACACAGGGATGTGTTTCCAACATGGTCCCAAGCCTCCCTCAGCAGCACCCCGGCAGACAGCATTGGTGTGGGGTTGGCAGTGAGATCTCATCTTAAGGAGAGTGTGGGCAAAGTAGCAGAAGCAAAAATGCCATGGTGGCCCTTCTGCAGCTGCCCCCACCACCTCTGGAGACACTTGGAGGCAGGGAAGCATGGTCAATTCTAGTGAAAATGATGGATTACTCTGAGCACCAGGGCTTCCTTCCCTCCTCTCCATGTTGTTTGCATTACAGTGCCAGCCCCAGACACTGTATCAATGAGATATTGTCTGCAGTTTATTTTTCTAGGGTTTTTTCCCTCTATCTCTTTTCTGTGTGGACTGTTCTCCACCCTTCCCAAACAACCTCTAAGGCAAAACTTAGTCTGTCAGTGCTAACCCATTTCTGGATGCTGATGTGACTCCTCTGGTCTGTTGGCTTTGGGCAGCTGCTGGCAAAGGGGCAGATCAGGCAGAGGAGAGCCTGGATCTGGGCCAGGTGGCGGAGAGATTCCACACTGTGGTACCACCCATCCCAGGCTGTATACTGCCCCTGGAATAACTTCTCCTGAATCATCCTGTGGTTCCTCTGAGTGGTCAGCTCAGACTGGCTGCTTCGTCCAGCTTTTTGCACTGTCTTCTGCTCCTCACTCTCCCTCTTAACTCACTATTGACTCTTCATTCTTTTGATGTACAGTCAAAAAGTGGGAAAAAAAAAGAGAAAACATAGACTTAAAATATGTTGAAATATATTGAAATTGTGGAAAAAAATAGTGAAACACAACCCACTCTCAAATTATTTCCATATTGCTTGTCATAATTAAGAGGCAACTATTTTTCAGGCAATTCCATTTTTTTAGCCACTTAATACCCTCACATTAAGGGTCACAACTGCTCCTCAGACTGTCTCAAGAGGCAGGACAAGGATAAGCCCCACTTTGGTGAATCTAGCAAAACAGAGAATGTGTTTACTTCAGTGCCTGGAGCCTGCCAAGTAAGCCTGCCAACAAGAGGTGTTGCTGGCTTGGAAAGAGTATTTACCAGGCTCCCCACTAACAGAAATACCTGATGCTTGTAGCGATCTTCCTTCTGTTAGGCTGTAAGGAGTCCAGGGCTCAGGGGAGGCTGCTTTGTTTGGGTTAAGCCCCACACAAAAGCAGACGGAGAGAGGAGCTGCACTGCAGGTTCTGATTTTCACTAATTGCATCTGCCTTGATTTTCTCCCCCGCATCATTCCTGTCTAAAAGGACTGGAGCTGCCTCAAGGGTATGCCTCCCTTTTCGACTCCAAGACAGCGGGACTGCAGTGTTCAACTTCAAGAAGGCAGTTGTCCCATGCATACCCTATTGAGTAAAGGGAAACAAATCTGTGAGTGCTACCAGAAAACTGGCCTCTCTCCTTCCCTACAAGGTCTTCTGCAACCCATCAGCAAAGCATCAGCTTATGATTCTGAAAGCTATTTTAGCTATCCAATCATCAGTGAAACCATCAGGATTTAAAAGTTAAACTGCATTTAAGATAACAATCACTTCAGGATATGCTTCCATTACAACAGCACCAAAGTGCTTGAGAGCAGCTTGGAAGGGTGCTCTCTCTGGGGAACTTTCCTTCCAGGGGCAGTACCACACACCTCAATTCCCTGCTGAGCTTCACAGACAGTCGCCACTTCTACTAGGTCTGCTCAGCAAGGTTTGTTCCAGGTCAGCTTCACTTTTAAACCCCATCACTTGTGAAATGGTGACTTCTGTCCAACAGCGCTCTCCCATAGAGCAGAAAGCAGTTCAGTTTGGAACTGGAGCATGTTTGTGCTCCTTTGGGTATGGGAGGTCCATACCATGCCAGAGCTGTGGGGATTTGCCAGCTGAGTAGAGATACCACACACTAGGATTGAGGAGAAACAGAATTCCTCACACATCAGTGCTGACATTTTAATATTAAATCATTGCAAATGATGATGATTGCAGAATACAGACCTTGGCATCTGCTTCTACATTGGCATCTGCTTCTTGCCAGAGAGGAAAGGGTAGAGAAGCAAGGCTCTGTCTTTAGCTTGTGTCCTCTGGGCTGGAGTTTTCCTACCCAGTTTCTGACTGCCATCAGCAGGGATGTTACACTGAGCACCTATAGTTGGTGCAAATGTGTACCACCTTCATCTGACTTCAAACCTAGTAACCCTATTTACATCTTCAAACAGTTTGATCCAGGAATTTAAGGGGAGCTTCACCTTTTAATCCAAAGCTACGTTTGGTGGAGTTTGGCCCTGTACGTGGGAAAAACCTGTTGGAGAAGCACAGTAGTTACTGTACAGACATAGCTGCTGTTTTTCCAAATGAAACACAGTATTTCATCTGTTTCAATGCTGTTATAAGTCAAATCAATTTGGCCCATGAGTTGCTCTGTATTCATTTTGCCAGATTTGAATTTTGTATTTGGAATCTGGGTTGGTAAGTTAATAATGACAACAACATGTCTGAAACAAGAAGAAATTAACTCTATTTATGCCAACACAAGAAGAATTATGAAAGCCTCAGGGAGCCAAATGTCCAGCAGGCTTTTGGTATGCATCCAGGAGACTATAGAGTTTGGCAACAGAGAAAGACCAAGGAGCTGGGAGGAAGGCTGGTTGGAAAGCAGATTCAGGCTTTTGCTGTGGTGGAGGGATTTAATGAAACAAGCCACATCAGGAGAGGACTAGGTCTGGTGTAGGTGCCTGGACCAGTGATAACCATGTGCCCAGTGCACCCACTGGTGTGGCACATGGGCTGGACTGCAACTACTCACTCCAAAAGTGAAATGGTTAAGACAACTGCAGAGCTGTCATGCACAGAGAAGTATGTGACATCTTACCAGCTGAAATATTTGAGGCCAAATATTGTTACTCATTGGGAACTCTGCCATTAAGCTCCCTCTCCCCTGATATTTATGATTAACACTTTGAAACATCTGCATTGCCTTTTGACTCACTCAGCTAATTCCAGTTAAAGGGAACCAACTTTCTGTAGCAAAGTTTCTGACTGCCAAAAAAGAGGACTTACAGAGCAGCTGTCTCTTACCCTGTTCTCTTCCCAGGGCAGTGAACAGCCTTTGGAAAGTAGGTGTCTTCCCTGCTCATAGCTCTGTGCCCAGAGATCTCCCCACACCCTACCAAGTACTAATGGGGCACCAGCCCCTCTAAGGCTCCCAGACTGCTGGAGACACCTGTGAGGTGGCAGTGGCACTACATCTCACACACTTACTCACACTCCAACACACACACATCACCCTCTCTGCAGCATTAGCTTCAGAATGCCTGCCCAGGCTGATGGGCTCTGCCTTAGAACAGTTAGGATGGAGACACTTCCCAAGCTCAGGTTTTGGTCAAAGCTCCCAAGAAAGAGAAAGCAAGGTTCGTAGAGGATGAAATAGAGACACACGAGTGCAGAAAGCACATGAAAAGTAAAAAGTGAATGATTTTTTTTTTATTTTAACAAACTCTTACCAGTCAAAAGAGGGGAAAAGCAGAAAGTACTTGAAAATAGGTCCTATGGTTGCAGAACCACATTTCTGAAATACAGATCTCTCAAGTATCAAACTACACTACAGAGTGACTAATTGTGGGGTGACTAATCCCTGTCTCCCCTCCAAAACTATTACTTCACTGTGGTGAAGAAAACACACCATAAAGATGCTGTTATTGTATCACTCACATTTACTTGTATTGAGAAAGACTGGGCCTTTTGCAGTACTTGTCTGATCACCAAGAGAGATGCTTCTTCTATGGCAGAAAAAGAAAAGACCACTTAGTCTTCACAATTCATCCTGAACAGTTGTAAAGGTGTTTGGTGAAATGCTTCAGGGCTGGGGAGATTGCTTTCAAGCAAAAAAACCGCCACAAACAACAAAACAAAACAAATGAAAACAAAACAAAAAACTCAAACACTATTCCTCCCCATGAAAAAAAAAAAAAAAATATAGGGGGTAGGGAGATGGCAGAAGCAGATGGATATTCAGATTGACAGAAAATGAAAACCTGCCTTCGTATTGCTTTCATTAGTCTTCATTATATGACCACGACAGTTTTAATAGCTGTTCTGCATACATAAGTAATAAAAATGTAAAATGTTTAAATGAACTGTGGCTCCCAAAAGCCATTATAAAAGATTAATGATGAGTACTATTTGCTAACTTAAACGTCTTCAAGAAACACATCTGAGCAGCCCTTGTGGCAAAGATGATATTAGAACAATATTTGTCAGACTACTTGTCTCAACCCATTATGCCCCTAGCTTTGGTGGTTTTGATTATTCCATCTTTAGCTAGTCTGAATTCTAGACATATTTGATTGCAATTTACTCATTCCTGACAAGTTATCCCACTCCTGCAATACAAAGAAAGAGTCTTTGGGTACTCATATTCTGTCTTCAAGAATTGCTGATGCTTGCTTTGATGGCTTTTACTGCCAAAGTTGTTGAATATATAGTTTATTAGTAGCACTCTAGAAATTACTGCGCTAATTAACACACTATCCAGTTGAAGGGAAAATTACACAACCTTTTCTATTTAAATTGGAATCAGTACCAAGGCCATCTTCAAACTATAACTTTCCCTTGAGGGGCACAGATTTGACTCTGAATTCAAACGTGAGAAACAAGTTTTATTTTTAAACTGGCACCAAAGCAAAGCCAAGTTTTGGCATAGTTTTGGCCATCCACCTCTCATTTACCTTAGAAACCCATCCTCAGGGTTAAGCAAATGCTCAAGCAGAGGTGAAGGTACCTGCTCTTGTCTTCTCACTGCTACCATTCAGTATTTCTTTCATGTTTTAGCAACATATTTACCACTGCATCTACTTGGCACAGAGAACTGTAAGATAGAGACAGCCCATTAGCTCCTGAACCACGCTCTGCACAAAGAGCAGAACAGGTTCCAAAAGCTGTACAGCCCTTGTCTACTCTGTCCACTGGAGCAAGTTACACCTCCTGCCAAAGCTCAGCTTTGGGATGAGCCTGGCTAGCAGCTTTTCAGTGTGCCCCTCTCTGGATGGAGCAAAGGGTCAGATCATGCCTGAAAGTTGCACATATAGCCAACACAGCAGGAGCAAGATGGCAGTATTAAGGCAACTTTCTGATTTTTTGTCTCTTTGTGCACAGGCGACCACTAAACTTCTTTAACAAATGAGCACAAATAGATTTTCCATGGATAAGCACCTCCCTTGTGAAGTCAGCTAGATTGTCTTGACAGCTACACATCTATGGGAATGAAGAGATCTGCACAGGAAAATTGAACTTTGGTGTGGTGTACTCTGATATTTGATTTCCAATCCAGTTTTTGGATAATACTAACACATTTGGGAAGACTCATAAAACTTGATACTTTATGACATAAGCCACTTTCTTGCTATTTAGGATTGCACTAGGATTTTCACAACTGACGAGAGTTTGCTGGCTGCAGAGCTTCTATATGCCGTCCTTTCCAATATCACTTGTGGAGGCCAAAAACTAGACTGATGGACCACTAAATGATATATTTCTATGTTCCTTTCTGCTTTAATGCTCATCTCACTATATTGCACTCAATGCTGAGTTTCATAACACAGTCTTCTCTGCCAGGAGTGGATTGTATTGACTACTTAAGATCTTCCGAGCCTTCACTTGGTCTCCCACCATATGATGTCCAAATTTTCCCATTTTCCATTCCAGTCCCATCAGCTTTCTAGGCCCAATTTTGTGCACATGGGTGCCATTTCTGTTTCCTGATCACTGTTTGGAAGCTGCCTCCTTAGTAAGTCTGGCTCCTGGACTCTCATCTCTTCCTGTGCAGTCTTCTGGGCTGGTCCCATTCCAATCTGTGGACCACAAGCTTTTCCAAGACAACTATCCTCTCTTCAGGCTTATAACACCCCTGCCCAACAACCACCAAACCCATTGTCTGTTCAGTGTCACAGAATAAACTGATACAATTAAGACCGCAGAGTTAGCTATTTCAGGGGAGAACAGAATTGCTGCTATTCCCAGGGAGAAAAGTCCTAGAGAAAGAAGAATGTGGCTTACTGTTGCTATTTCACAGCTGGCTGAGCGAGAAATTGGCTCTACTCTTCCCAGCCTCAAAAGTAGGGACAGGAGACCCAAGGCATGGAGACTGGCTTGCCAGGTCTTTTAAATCAGTGACAGGAGGAGCTCCTTCCACTCTCTGCCTCCTTTGCCTGTTGAGAAAACTCCTTGGGGTGGTGCTTGGTCTCCTGCAACTCTTCTCCTGCTGCTGCAGCTGCCCTGGAAGCCCCCAGACATTCCCAGCAGAGTCTGGACAGCTGCTTTGGTGACAACCTGGGCTCAATTTAATGAGAATGTTCATGTTCACTTGCTATGCTGGCGGTCCGCCAGCATATTTTCTTGAGGCACACGAGAGAGAGAAGGGAAATGGTGATCTTTAACAGGTTTTTTTGTGTGTGTGTTTTTTGATTACTTTTTTTTTTTTATCCAGCCAAACCTGACTGGAATTTCATGGATGAAAGAAAAGGCACTTCTCTAGCCCAGGGGTTTTGTCCCTGCCAAATTGTAAGGGCCTACTACAAACAATGGAGGTGTTAGAGCTTCTAAAAAAATAAAAATGTTGAAAGAATCTTTTATAACGGAAAATATTAGGCAACCTAAATCTCGAGCCAGCTGGTAGCGGGCAGTATAATATAAACTCTTTGGAGGAGAGCTGTGCAAATAATGGATTTTCAGAATTTCTCGTCTCCCACTCCCTGCTCCAAGTTTGAACTATTTTAGCTATTTTCTACTGCTGAAATTATTTGCCAAATTCAGCCAGTCACTAAATTCTCCTCAAATTTTTCTTTTCTCAGTCGACAGGTTTCTTGTAAAAACAAACCCATTCTCCCACCTCTGGCTTGGAATTACGGTGTTCACCAGTGACACACTTAGGAAGAAATCTGTCTGTGGTCAGCTCACTCATTTTTTGCTACATTCTCGTTGGAGCTCACACGTTACAGGAACCAATCTGGCCTGATAGCTGCCTGGCAGCCTGCAGGGGAGGTTTTCCAGTAGTCTCCACCATCCCTGGAGCAGCCAGTGCTGGGCTGGGAGCCTTCGCACAGTGTGGGGCTGGAGGTTCATTAGGGTGCGGTTTTCAGGCTGAGTCTTTGCCGGCCCAGTCCATAATAATGATGTTTCTTATGTCAACTGCAGACCAGATGTTGCCTGTCGGTGCTGTGCTGCTGGAGGGAAGAGGCAACACAGGAGGTGGGAGGCTCTGAGGAGTCAATGGTTCCATGTCGTTCCTTGTAAACATGCAGGTGTTAGCTGTGGTGTCCTGGCCAAATCCCGTTCTGGCACTTCACCAGCTCTGGCAGTTTACCTACTTACAATCACCCCTGTGCTCCTAATTGCAGGAGTTGTTTCTCACCTCCCTTCCTTAGCAGCAGATTTGTGCATTCACAGCTGGCACTGCTACATCCCTACTCTGCTGCTCCAGGTGATGGTGAAGCCCACATCCTGATATCCCCCATATCCTTTGGGATAAGCAGCCCAGGGCTGGAAGAAATCTGTCCTGCAGAGCCAGGTGAGGCTGCAGCTGGTCTGCCTGTGGTGGTGGGGCACTATAAATGGACTTAAACAAGCTGCCTTAGCCCTAAAATGTGGCTGCAAAGTAATGAAACGTGGTTGTTTGGCAGTGGCAGGCACTGCCTCACTTTTAGAGGCTACTTTATGGCTGTTAGTGTAACACAGCCTGTCCAAAAATCTTTTCCTTTTCTTTTCTTTTCTTTTCTTTTCTTTTCTTTTCTTTTCTTTTCTTTTCTTTTCTTTTCTTTTCTTTTCTTTTCTTTTCTTTTCTTTTCTTTTCTTTTCTTTTCTTTTCTTTTCTTTTCTTTTCTTTTCTTTTCTTTTCTTTTCTTTTCTTTTCTTTTCTTTTCTTTTCTTTTCTTTTCTTTTCTTTTCTTTTCTTTTCTTTTCTTTTCTTTTCTTTTCTTTTCTTTTCTTTTCTTTTCTTTTCTTTTCTTTTCTTTTCTTTTCTTTTCTTTTCTTTTCTTTTCTTTTCTTTTCTTTTCTTTTCTTTTCTTTTCTTTTCTTTTCTTTTCTTTTCTTTTCTTTTCTTTTCTTTTCTTTTCTTTTCTTTTCTTTTCTTTTCTTNTTTCCTTCCCTTCCCTTCCCTTCCCTTCCCTTCCCTTCCCTTCCCTTCCTTTTCCTCTTCTCAGAGAGCCAAATTTGCAAACAGAATATTCAGCTCTTCTGTTTAGGGCTTTAAGTGAATGGTGAAGTGTGAGTGCATATTATTATAGAGCCCATAAACTGCAGGACCAGACAGATAATATAGATTCCTAAGTTCAAAAACACAGCACTGAAAATTTTGCCAAGAACTGGTGGTGATTAAAAGTGAAGCAAAATTCCTGGTGTGTGTATAATCTCTTCCTGTTGTTGGTGGTGTTGCATCTTTGTTGGAGGCTGCCACTCTGCACGAGCTCAGTCAGCAAGGCCTCTGTTAATGTCTTGTACAGCATAAACTGAGCTGGGCAAACTCCAGCTTGGGTTACACCTCCACAGCCACAGGGATCTCCACCAGGGCAGGCTTGAATCCCTTAATTGCATCAGCAGAGCAAGAAGGACCTGAGACCGCCGGGAACAAGGCACTGCACTGAGCTTCAGTAATTTCTGTAAAGCCACATGGGAACAAAGGAGGGTTAACCTAAAACCTCACATTCAGCAATCTGGCAGCAAACATTCAAAGAACCATAGACTGGTTTGGGTTTGAAGGCACTTTAAAGATCATCTTGTTCCAACTCCTCTGCCATGGGCAGGGACACCTTGCACTAGATCAGGTTACTCAAAGCCCCATCCAACTTGGCGTAAACATTGTACACAACCAAGGCTAAAATACTATTTTTTCCATTGTCCTCACCACACAGACACTTGAAATGCTGTCAACCTTTGCTTTTAAATCTGGGAACCAGGATGCATTTCCCTATCCAAAACTCTGTACAGAACACTCCTTCTGAACCTTCCCTTTTGCAACTTGAAATCATGATGGAAACTGAACAGAAGAAAGATTATGATGTAGCTACAGGCCTCCTAAAATTATTGCTTCATGGATAAATATTGATAGTCAGCACTGACTTCTATTTTTACACAGCATAACTGAAAAGTTATATATATGAAATTCAGAAAAAAAGGTCTTCCTAAAATAAGGAGCAAAATCAACTTCAAGTATAAACAAAACAAGTTATTTTGGGGCATGTTTCCTTCTATTTTTGTTTTCATCCTTTAATATCACTCTGTCTGTGAGTAAAACCCCAACACTGATTTCTTTGGGAATCTTCTAGGCTGTGCAAATATATATTGTTGCTAGGTTGTGAAGCATCCCAGCTCTGTGAGACACAAGCTGCACACGTTAGCAGAGTAGGAATAAAACTAACAAAGGCCACAGGATCTGACTGGCCTGGGTTTCTGTCACAACAGCCTAGAGATGGCAGCAGCAGATAATGGCCCAATTCCTTCTAGTAGGAGATGCATCCCTCAAGGAGGTACATCCATCTGTGGCAGGGACACCTCCTTTGGGCAGTATCTGATCTAAGAACTGCAATACTGGTCTAGGAACTTGCAATACTGTAAGACTAGAAACAGCAGCATTTATACTAACACTTTTGCTCAAATTTTTCCAAACATGATCATCGCTCCTGCACTGAGATTTTCTCTTCACCCTGTTCAGTCCTCTTCAGGTTGCAGCCTGGAATATTGCAATTAGAGAAGGACAGGATTTGGTCTCAGCAGTTTGGTGCATATGGGCAGCAGAGAGCATTCTTCAGCTGAGTAAGAGCCTGTACAGTAAGGTCTCCCTGACTCAGTGCCTGCTGAGTGACTCACTGGCCACTCATTTATTGCCTCCCTGGCAGCCTGTGTCAAAGCCTTTCACCAAATGCTTCTGGTTTACCCTCTTGCACACATCCCTTAGCGCTTTGCACCATCCAAAATGAGACTCCCTCCAAGACCTGCTGTGCAGACAGCATTTTCCTCTCTCCAAACTTGCCTGTCTAGGATTCCAATCAGCAGAAGGCAGAAACAGGAAATTATGGGATTGCCATTGCTGTGCTCCATGTGCCATAAAGCTAAGTCACGGACCTGCTGAAGAAAGAGAAACAGACTGGAGGCTGGCGGGAGCAGGCACGACCTCAGAGGCACAAGTGCAGCCAAATGTCCCCAGTCAGGACAGGTGGCTAATGGGGCTTGCACTGCTGATAACCAGCATCTCTGGGTCCAAGAATGCAGCCAGACAGAGACTGGAAATCAGTTGGGATGAAAGTGATGCAACTTCACCTTCTCTGAAATCAGCTGGGATGAAAGTGATGCAACTTCACGTCCTTTAAAGAGCCAGGATAGGACTGAGGCACATGAGTTTTTCCTTCTGCAAGGCAGCCAAAGGGCAAAATGTGTAGCACAGCTGATGCGCTGACCCTTCTTTGGACTGGAATAAAGCTAATTGTCTTCTATTCCCTTCACCCTTTCTCTGTTTCTTGCACAACATAACTTTGATCATAAAGCTCTGGAGAAGCAGAATTTTGAGCCCAATTCTGATCTCACTTATTCTGGCATAATTCAGAAATAACTATAGTCATACTTGTAGAAGATCAAAATCAGTCCAGTTCTTTTTAACTGGACAAAATTACTGGTCCACAGAAAGAAGAAAATAATCAAAGATGTGAACAATAGAGCCAGCTGAAGAAGGGATACTGTGTTTTCCTCTTTGAAGTTCAAAATTTTTTTGGCTGGCTCTTTATACGATGCAAAATTTTATCGAAGAAAACAAAAACTGGAAAATTCCCATCAGCTGAAACTATTCCTGATATTGTGTCCAGTGGTGACTTGTATTATAAAACAGAATACGACACTGCTGGGATGTGTGGTTTCACTTATTTCAGAGCACTGACTGAACCTATTGACCAAAGTCAAGAGGATATTCAGAAATCAGGGCTGAAAAAACACTACTCTTTTCCCATCCTCATGTGTAAGGTCAGTACTGAGGAACAGCATTCAGCAGGCAAAACCTGTGTAAGCAGGCCTTACTGAGCTGCCATGATCAGTCAGCTACAAAGCAACCAAGAACTAAAAAAGCTCTCCAGGAATCAGTGAGCATCCTGCTGTGACTGCCATCCCTGCAGGCCCGGTTTCAAGGCCAACAGCACCTGAGAACCCCAGGGTTCAAACTCCCTCTGCTCTCCAAGGCTGCCGGGGCAGCTGGATCCTCAGGAGCTCACTGGGATGCACGCATAGCACGCGACGTGCTGACAGCACAGCCAGGGAACGGGGGAAGCTGTGGATGTGGGGCCTTGCCAAAGGGCGTCTGCCTGCCAAGCTACAGGCAGCCGTGATGGGAGAAGATGGGAGGAGAGAGGAACCCCAGGCACTGACTGGGTTTATCTTCCAGCTGAGAATTGGTCCAGATTAACTGCATGTGTGACCACAGAGGCTTAAACTCATTCCTCATCACAGTTATGAAGCATGGCTGCGAAGCACAAAAAATGCAAGAAACAAAGGTATTTAGAGCCTTCACATAGTACAGGGCTGTGTTGCATGACTCATTGAGTTCAGCAAATGGGAGGCTTTATGTGCAGTCAGCCCTCTAAAGCACAGAAAAGGCCCAGGGAGGCTAAAATCTTGATTTCTTGAATCAAAAGATCCCAAAGGATTTTAACCAAGTACCATGCCAGCTGCTGGGTCTACACCAGTTCTGCAAGAGCTCAGCAGCATCAGGAGTGTGTTTGAGGGAGCCAGTGGCAGGAAAGGCTCCTGGCACTGGGAGGCAAACACAGGTACCCTCTGCTCTTCTGAAATCTGCCCTCAAACTGGGGAGGGCCGACTGAGGCAGTTGTGAGAGTCCAGATAAGGCACTAGCTTTATGTAAAGCACAAACCTCAGGGCCAGGCTGCCTCAGTGTCTTTCAAACTGAGCAGTTCAGACACATTAAACTGATACATATCTGCCTCGAAAGAAATGGCCTTTCTGTGTTTTCCATCACCCAGCAGGGCTGGCCAGGGGAAGTGACACTCTGCAAAACCATGCTGTAATCTGCATCGGGAGTGAAATGCGTCAGCAGACACGCGCGCAGCGTCTGTTATCCCACACTTCACAATGCCGGCTGTGAGGAAAGGAAATGGGGGGTTTTGGGTCAACCACTGGACCAGTAGGTAGCAGTGATGAGTGATGTGCTGTTCCTGGGTTTGACCACTGCTTTAGAGCACAGGCTGTGCACGAGTCACCAAAAATGCACATCCTTCAGCTACAAAAATGTTTTAAGGAGCTCAGCAGGTCCTTAAACAGTGTGTTATATAAGAAGTTATTTAACATTATTTGTCAATCAATAACTCTTTAGACCTGTAAAGCTCATACAGATCATGTGCAATGGAACCACAAATACAACAATAATTTTCCACTTCTTTAATTACTGTTTGGTACACACACATATGTTAGAAAAGGTGGGGTAGATGAAACATTTTTTGCTGGATCTAAGCCTTTATGATGCTCTTTACTACAGGACAACTTGCTTCACAGACACATCCTGCTAATGCAGTGGTCCTGCCCCTCTTGGTCACTGGCAGTAATACCAAGGGGCTGGTCTGCTAAAGTCAGCCTCCCCCTCTGCAAGGCTGGGATCACTGCTAGAGATGCCCTGGCACCCTGTGCCTACAAACATTGCCAAAAGACTCTGGTGCCTGCCAGTTTACATTGAAGCAAGAAGAGGGCTGCTATTGAATCACAGAATCATAGAACGGTTTTGGTTGGAAGGGACCTTAAAGCTCATCTAGTCACTAACTTCCCACCATGGGCAGGGACACCTTCCACTGGGCCAGGTTGCTCAGGGCTCCATCCATCCTGACCTTGAGCACTCCTGTGGATGAGGCATTGACAGCTTCTCTGGGCAACCTGTTCCAGTGCCTCACCATGCTCACAGCAAAGAATTTCCTCCTAATAACAGGGAGGTTCAAGCAATCATCTGCCTTAAGGGTGGCCCTGGGATGAGCCAGGTGCTTCACTCCTGTGCTTCAGAGAGCACGTACTGCTCGAGGGGAGCAGCCCTCAAAGTGTTGTCTCATCCCTCCGCCACACCCCCTTGCATTATATGGATTAAACCCTGAAATTACTGACTTTTTTGTGAGTGAGAGTTTTCTCATCTCACTTGCCTCTGTTGAAACTGGCTTTCTAAAGTGTCAGTGGCAACGTGCACTGCAGGGAAAACCGAACCAGAAACTCCTACACGGGTCTGAATGTTGGTGTAGATGCTTACCAGTCATTTGCATTGCTGGGGTCATCAGTCATGGGAGAGGTTGCACCAGAGAACACCTGAAAAAACCCAGTGCCTCCTTTTCCCAAAGGCACTTCCCTGATAAAAGGACTTTGCTCTTGAAGACAAGGAAGGACAGGGAAAGAGTACTGGGGTTCCCCTCCTCCACACCTCCTCTGCCCAGACCACACTGCTCAATTGGAAAGTTAAAGAAAATAGATGAGTTTTCATACACCCACCTCTGCAGACTCATCCCGCAAGTCAGGCAGAGTTTATTCTCCCTCCTTCCCACGCATCGCCTCTGCTACTGAGCCTTGGCTCTGGAGCCCCTTCTCCCATCTCCCCCTCTGCTACTGGGTGGAGAAGTCACCATAAACCCACTTTAATTGCTCTGACCAGCATGGTCTCCCTGGGGCACATCCCAGGGACGCACTGGCACCGGGTTTCTTTCTACAGGTGTGCTGAATTGTGGCTGTTCTCAGCCCACGCTGAGCCCCGGTGGGGCAGTGCAGCCCCGGCCCCATAGACTTTGCTGTGGTGGGTCTCCCCTCCCTGCCTGGCTGACGGTGCTGGGTGGGAAAGGCTGTGGCTCCTGCTGCCTTCTCAAGGAGCTTGCTGCTGGAGCCATCACAATGTGCTGGCTAGGCACGTGGGGTAAAGCACCAGAGGAGTGGCTCTCTGTGTGTGGGGTGAGGGAAAAGCATAAGAGTAACTCATTATATACACCAAAAAGTGTGGGCTTAATTCAGTGTTGTCATCAGACCAGGGCTGATTTGTTTTGTAAAATAAAATGTACAAGAAACCTGTGGTAAAAAAAAAAAAAAGACATTGCCATGAGGATGAGAGCTGGATCAGCTCGGCCCAGGCAGGAGCCCTGGAAAGGGTCCAGGAAGGCTGGAAATATCCATGAGGAGTTTCCTGCAAAGAAATTGGGCAGAGGCAGTGTACATGTGACACCTGTGCGGCTCTGCTTGGGTGGAGGGGGAGTCATTGTCTGGGAAAGCAGCCCATCCTGGAGATTTGGAGGGGAGAGAGTGGGAAAGAAGGTGCAGTCTGGATCAACCTGATCCAAAATAATATGTGGTTTGTATTTTCTAAGTAGAAAATTAAAGAAAAAAGAACCCCAAAAAAGCAGGTAGAGCAAATGATTTCATGTTGGAGGAAAAGTAATTTTTCCTATTAAAAACAAAAACAAACCAGACCAGAAAACTCCCAGATTTTACAGTTAAAAGATTCATGACATGCACTGAAATATTTTCTGGCAAGGCCCAGAGGTCTCTCCTCTTCCCCAGTACCATGAAGCTGATGTTATTGGAATGTCCCCCAGCTGGATGGGAACACTATCACGCCGAGTTTTGGGACCCCACACCATATGTGCTCTTAGAGGTTTTGCAGCTCTGCCACCAGTACCCACTGCCAGTGTTTCCTTTGTTACTCTGGCCCCAAAAGCTCTCCATTAGCAGCACTGGAAACAGGATGGGTACAGGAGCTGAGTGTGAAACTAATTCAGAAGAGGTGCTGGAAACTGATGCTGACGGCATCTTTGGAAACTCTTTCACCAAGCTGAAAAAAAAGGGATTTCCTAAAATGACTGAAAATGAATTTGCCACGTCTGCAAAGAGTGGCTTGTGGGTTATCTGTCCCTAAAAGTAGCTAAGGAAGCACTACGGTCAGCAACATTTCAGTTTAAATGACAGCTGCTAATGTGCCCGTGGGTGATGGCAAGTTCCAGGTACACTACTAGTTGTCTTAAATCCTGAAAACACAACCGTTTGAATAGTTAAAGCTCTACGAGTTTGCACAGTACAAAAAGATGGTCTCTTTGGCCAAAAAAAAGCTAGTTTTGGATTCAAGGATGACCTGAAATTAAAGCCAACAGTTTGAGAATCTGTAATTAATCTGCTCAGAACAAATTATTTGGCTACCTGCAGAGAATCAAAACATTTTTAGTTTTTTGGAGAGAAGTGCAAAGAAGAAAAATATTAACTTGTTGAGAAAGAGGAAATTGTATGGGCAAACTAAAACAGGCAAGAGTTTGACCTCCATGTTGGGCAAGTGTGCGCAAAGGTGGAGAACAGAGGCCTCAATTTAGTTTGATGAATAATCTAATCACTGCTTATGACATAAAATTAGACTCTATGTTTGAAAAAAGGCTACAGAAACGAAAATGATTTTATGCCGCTGACCTTAACACTCCTCTGTAATGTACTTGATGAGGGGGATTTTGTTTTATTTTTACTGAGACAAATTCAATAGATTTACAGTGATGAATGCAATAAAATTATACACATGGTGAAGAAAAGCTTAGCTTCAAGGCAGTACAACTCTGTCCAAGAAACTTAACTCCTTGAAATTTGCCATTTTCAGCTGGAAAGGAAAATCTCAAAGGCATGACTCCAGCAAGGCTATTTAGTCAAACAGTACCAGATGGATATGTGGGATTCACCTTCTGCTTTGGTTATGAATGAAAGTAGTCAGGAGTTTGCTGAAGGCTATTTTTTTCCTGGATAAGTCTGGTCAAGATATAGTTAATGTAGCTGTGCTTTGAGTGAAGGATGTGTGGAAATGGGAGGGAAAGGAAGCTCACAGGAAGCCAGGTAACACAATGACTGAAATACATCGCTTGAGTGAATTCAGTTTGTGACATTTTGCTGGGATACAAAATGTCATGGTCTCCAGGAGAATTTGTGACTGAGTTTTCAGTATTTTCCTTTTTCCAGAAACCTCACCAACAATACAGCTCATGCTGTCCATGAGGCATAAATATCACTATTTCCACCCTCCAGACTGGGAAGCAGAGAAAGAGTTATTTGACTAATCTCTGAAGAGCCAGACCCTATCTGGGTTTTGATGGGCTTGGAGCATCTGTCTCTCTTTAAATGGCCAGGGATTGGGTACCAGCCCCAGGGAAGCCAGATGTGATGGACTAAGCAGGGAGTGACACTTCATGCTTACAGGAAGAGAAACCCAAGGTAGAGCAAGGTCTTTCAACAAAGACTTCAATGCATATTTGTATCTCCTCCTTGAGGAATTTTTGAATGGTTTTTAAGTGCTTATGTAAACTCAGACTACTGTGGTAGGCATGCTTGTATAATTTCCAACTTGCCTTTTATCCTGAAAAATTGAAGCAGCTCAGGTTTTCTCAGCATTTCATGGCCCATCAGGTGTCAGATGTTGGTACATACAGAGGCACCACCTGATGAGCTGATAGAAGCCCAGAGCTGTGTTTAGCCCACCTTTGACTAAGCTGACACCCTCCTGTCACCCCTTCACCACTGGGACAAAGCAGTGAGGTGGTTCAGGGAGTAGGACACAACACACAGATCAGATCCATCGATCACATCATAGGCAGCTGGCGGCCAGAGATCCCCTCCTGCCACCCATGGCCAGCCCTTCTCTCTCAGGCTAACAAAAATGTCTCTTCTATCGACTGCACTGAAGGCCACAGATCCCAAGATCCCTTAGCAACCCACATGTTTCAGAAATAGTTCCAGGGGGGGCAAAAGAAACTGTTGTCCAAGCAATGCACACAGATGCCAAGTACTTTGTTGCATGATCAACAAGGTAGCTTGTTTCCCCACTTAAAATTCATCGAAAGAGCTCTTTTTAATAGCCTGAATCATCCCTGGAAAAGGTATTTTTGAACGTACCTATTTTTGAACATACCTACACTCCAAGTTCAGAGTGTTGTGGCTTTTTGGTTTTGCTTTGTTTTCAAAAAGTTTGATGAAAACCATTTTTCTAAACTGACAGCAACAACCATAACACATGCACAGAAACAAGATAGCAGTCTCATACAGGAAATATTTCTGCTTTCATTTTTATTTTATGAATACATATACAACAGATGCATAATCTTCCATTATCCAGGCTTAAAAGTAACAGGTTGGGGTCTTTTTTTTTTTCCCAAAATACCTTAAAGAGGAAAATAAAAATCAGAATGAAGGAGCTGCAACATAGCCAAACCATACATTCGAAAACTTTGCTAAAATTACTGCTGAAATGTGACTCTATGTGTATGTGTGCATTGTTCTGCACAGTTAAAGCCTCACCCAAGATATTTAGTATATGAATTAAAAAATGCTTTGGCATAATCAGAGATTCCTCCATGCACAGTTTATTGACATTTCTGAAATAATGAGAGAATAAAATCTGAGGACTATATCATATATAATTTCCTCTTTTTGGGAGCAATGTCTTTAAATGCAGTGGGGAAATGGAGTCTGTTGACAAGAGACTTTGCTTCCATACTAAGATGGTTATGTTAGTAGGATGCAAGCAGCTTCATATAGAAGAGATGGAGAGATATATAATGTAAAAATGCTATTTTATATGAGAAAAGAAGATTTTTCAAGATAACATAAAACGAACCACTCTAAGATTAGCTTCCAACAAAACATTTTGCTTTATTAGCTCTATTTTCTAGCTACAAGTCAAGCTGACATCTGTCGAGCTTTTTAACTTTTCATATGGCAGTCTATAAAAAATGTTTCATGCAACGTCTACAATGCTAAATACAGGGTAAATAATTGGGATTAAACAGGTGAGGAATAGCAGAATATTATAAGGACCGGTAACAGCATACTATGTACACAGAGCCATATTATATTCTCATGTCTTCACAGTAATGTGCAAATGTGACAAATATGGCTTTCATTTTTTTTTCCTAAAGAAAGTAAGACATAATTATACAGAAGAATGTTTTAAAACACTTAGCTGGATTTCACCTTTTTGTGAAACCTGTTCATTCTTCATTGCATCGGGGTTAAGGAGCCACCCCAATTCGGGGGTGTAGTTCGGGTGCGTTTCCAGAAGGGGGCATAGATTCCTAAGGCACAATATTAATGTTAAACATTTTTAATTTAGTCATGCTATTTTATTTTATTTTAGGGGTTTTTTTATTTTTTTTTGGTTATGTGAAGTAATAGGTCATTGCTAGTTATATAATAAGCTGTTGATTGTAAAAAATACAATGTTGAAGGCTACACTACATGCCTACCTGTAGCTCCAGGAACATTAGCTAATCTGAAAACACACTATACAGCGCTGCATGTGAAACCAAAGTGGGTTTTTGGTAACATCCTTTTCCATACACGTAGCAGAGAGTTATAAGGCTTCTGCGGAATAATAATACTATAACTGAACAAATATTTTACACTCTTCCATAATGGTATTTACAGTTACTATAACTCATATTCTGACATTTGGTAAATAACACGTATCTTGTATGCATCCTTCTTGCCTATCTAAAGTGCTTGCTTAACTGCGTGAGGAAAGAAAATGCATACCTGCTTTAGGTGCAACAAACCCTCAAAAGAAGTAGCTGAAATATTTGCTGTGGATTTGAAATGCATTCTCAGAAATTGAAATTATTGCTAAATTCAGTGCCCTTACTAGGCAATCATCTATATTATTTGTCATATATAAATATATGCATATATACTAGTATGTATGTACACGCATACACATTCATCTATCATGTAAAGGATAGATTTCAATTTTTTGTCCATCAACCTTTTATATTTTGTGCTATTCAACTCACTTGTGCTATGACAGAGGCTGGATCAAAATCAAAATCTTACCATGCTACTACTACCAATCCTATGATTCATTAGCATGTAATAAAGGCAGTATGCAAAAAGAAAGCTGAGATGATGATGAATCAGGAGGCTTTTGAAATGCACTGAGAATAAGGCAATAGGCTGTAAATTACAGCAGAGGAAAAGCTGAGGAAATTCTTACTGGAGTTGGGATTGCTCTCCCTACTCTGCTGCAGAGTCCTATGCTTTTTTCCAGTATCATTCTCCAGAATTCAAGCTCTAGAGTTTCTGCACCTACTAACACTTTTAATGGTAGCAAATTCAAAGCTTATTAAAAATGCCCTGATGCCACAACCTGGTAAAATAAGGCACTTCCAGGGCTGTATTCCAGCGGTGCCACGCAAAAAGGATCAGCAACGGGAAGAAGCACTCAATTTTTGCTGACTTTCCTAGTTTTGTCCCATGAAATGCGCCATCTTGGAGTGTACTCCTTCTCTCTTTTGAGATGATTTTCTTTAAAAAAAGCTGTTTCATCAGTTGGAGTTGAGGAGCTACTTCTTTGTAAGCAAGAGGTAAATCTTCAGTTCCTGACATTCATTAAGGTGGAAGATCAGAGCGGTACCAGGCAACATCTTCAGTTCATTCGGTATCTCCCGACTTGAGGTGACGTGCCAGCCAAGTCAAAAGTGTGTATTTCATACCAGGCCCACACTAAAAGCTATGAGTGGACATTGGTACTGGAAAGGTCATTCCTTATAATTTCATTTACTGCAAAGAAAGAAGACAAGTAAAAGAATTGATTAGCATCCTGTTGCTGCAGGCAGTTGTCCTCAGTCCACAACCCTCCCGAACTCGCACTCATTCCTTGACAGCTTCAGTACAACTCTGAACAGTAAGTGTGACATCACCAGGTCACAGGCTTGTACAGGATGATCACAGCGCAAACCCAGCAGGATTAACCAAGGTTATTAACATGCTAAATACCATGTTAAACCAGGCATCACAAAACCAGCAGCATCCTGGATCCTTGATTGCATCAAACACACTTAACATTTCAAACTGGTTACACATAAAACATTTCATTTGCTTTAGAACTGCCTCAGAAATGCAAAGCCAGGAGGACCACAGGAGATCCTAGAATAATCTATTCCTTCCACAAGAAGAGCTGCTTGGAAAGTATGTTAGCCATGGTAGGTACTAGTGGCAGAAAGCTGCCACTCACTGAACCTGGCAGCTGCAATGTGCAGCTGCAATGCCTAGATAGAATACAACTTCACATACTGATTTTTTCCACTGTGGGTTGATATTAGGGGGAAAAAAAAGAACAGAGGAAACTGCTGCATGCTGGCAACATGTTTAAATATATACTCTTCCATCATGGTGATCAACACATGTGGACATGCACTCTTTACTTCTATCCACACAAACAAATGAGAGGGACAAACAGGTTTAAAAACTCCTGGCAAGAGTCATAGGACAGAATAAACAAGGTCTGCTATCTCAGCATCAGCCAGTCAGACTGCATCTCCACTGACAAAGTGTTGTTTTCTTTATTCACAAGTCTTCTTTCTTTCTTTTCCCCCTCCCCTGAAGATCATCAAGCAATACAGTTTCCCACACTCCAATTATGTCCATGTGATTTTTGGCAGATGGACAGGAAATGACTGAACCTGGCAAAGGTCATTGACAGTGGACTACACAACATCCCTTTTATTTCTACTTCACCTCCCTACAGCAATTGCCACCACCAGATTTACACGGAGATAGACAAAACGCCATCAATAGGACTATCACTGCTTCTGAGTTTCTCTAACATTGCCAGGACTGGGAAACACGTGCTCACGTCATAGAAACACCATGCAAAAGCCTGCATTTTCCTTTCCTTGTGGGCTGCTCCTCACAGTTATCCAGACAACTTCATGTGTTTACTGGAAAAGCTGTGTAAAACCAGCTTCCTGAAGCAATTAGTTGGGTACCTTTGGTGTTGGTTTTTATGGCTTGTTTTTTTTTTTTTTTCTGCAGAACTGTTGCCCACTTAGTAATTGTAGCACATGAATCAGTCAGGATTTGTGTCAGAGGTCCTGGCCACCAAAACCAATTCTACCAATGGATACACACACCATACTTGAGAGAGGAAATATCAGTTGCATTTGTAACTATCTATTTACAGCAGCAAACTAAGAAGTATGGAAATGAGCTGTGAAAAGACAAAGCAGTTCTTTCCCTTGAGAGTGCCGTGGAGTTCATCTTTAATATTACCAAACAGCAAAAACGAATTCAAGTGGCAAGCCCTGCACTGAGGCAAAGACTGCTCTGTGCACATCCAAACCCAGCCAGAAGTGCCACCCCATTTACATGTGGCCAGACTCCAGAGAGCCTTAGGGACTGAGTCTCTGTCTTGAATGCAAACAGCATACTTCTGCAGAATTGTGCATGATGCTTTTGTAAAGACCGCTTCTGTGATAAACTTCTCAAGGCACTCTCAGGTCTGCAGCAAAACCACACAGCAATACGTTCATGTTTTATGTGACAATGAAAACAAATCCTCCTACCAGCCAGTTAACTTTCCCTCAAAGCTTCTGTTAAGTCAAATAAAATTAAGACACTAATCAGGGCTATCCTCACTCTATGTACAGTTACTTAGTGCTTAGAAACATTAAATAATGAATCTTCACAGTGATTCTGCAAAATGTGAACATAAACATCACTGGTATTTCATGGGGACAGGGAGGTAGAAAGGCGAAGGGCCTCCCCATCTCAGTCAGGATTAGCACCAAGGCATGTCAAATCTCTGACTAATGCTATAGCATTTGCTGAGTTACTCTTGCTTGATTCTTTCAGTAAAACCTTCAAAAGCAACAGTCTCAGCCTGCCAGCTCATGCTTTCCCCTATTAAAGCATGTAGCAAAGGTAGTTTGGAAGCAACTTGATGACATGAGCTGAAGGTCCAACTCCAAATCCAGTTTAGGCACTCAAGAGGCTGCCCCTTCCAGTCACTTCAGGTACCCTCAGCTGGTCCTCTGTCACTTGAGCGCTGTAGGACACATCTTACTCCAGATATGACACAACTTTCCTTTCAGCTGGGAGCCCACCTGCCTTGGCTCAGGCCATGAGACCACGGTGCTCCTTGAGTCACACTCTCTCAATCTCTCAGCAGCCAAATCAATTTGTCCCCAGCTGAAATCACTCATATTTTGTTACTGACTCACAGCAGTTTATTGGTTGTTTTTATTATATATTACTTTCTTAAGAGAGGTGGACTTCTGCTACCTCGATGAATAAGCCTGGTGTCCTCATGCAACAACATCTGGCAGCTGTTCAACAGTCATTAGACAACGTCACCACGGACTTGGGAGACAGCTGAACCTCAACCCAAGGGCATCCATTGCCACCAGACATTACAATCAAACAGGGCCAAAACCACCACGAGGACACTCAACATCTCTCTACTCTACAGTGGTCTGTGGACAGCATGGCTCAGATGCAGCTCTCTTTATTTCACTATTCCACTTGCTATTTCACTTGCTGTTTGTAAAGACCTACTGCAGTGTCAAAAATGCAAAATATTCCCAATAATGCAGTGGAAAAAACCTGCAGGGAAGGACAAGGGTGCATGCAAAAGGCCCAGGTGGGGGAATACATGGCAGCACAGCTGACCTTGCAGCAGCAGACAGCTAGCAGAGATGAAAGGGGAAGTGTAATTCGAGTGGGCTTTCCCTCACTGCCCACCCAGACACCTGAGGCTGCAAGGAAAACCCTCTGGTGGGTGGAAATGGGGAAAAACCAGGAGGCAAGCCCATGTGAAGTATGCTAGGTGATGCTTGCTGGGTTTGCTAAAAGGATGCTCCCCGTTACCCCCAACTGCATGGTCCAGCACTCCCATGAGGACTCTCCACATTTTTCATTTCTGATTTCTGGAAAATTTATGTCCTTTTAATACTCCAAAACATGTTAACATTTTTGTTGCATGCTAGGAAATATTTAATTTTGCATCAAATGGAATGTCTTGGAACGTTTTGTTTGACCCCAAACTGATTTTTATTTTGTTTGGCAATAAAATATCAATATTCTTGTTGTAGGCTGACCCAAGACTGTTCTTCCCAACAGCAAATCAAACCTCTGTTACTGAGGCATGGTCCTGTTGAAGCATCCTGTGTGCCCATCCACACCAGTGTTACAACTACCACTACTTGTCAGTTCTTTGGGAAAGAGCATAAGAACCTGCATACCTCCAGTGGTACTGTCTCTAGTACACCTTTCCTCTGCTGGAGGACTTTGTGAGCCAAAGATTTGCATCCTTGCTTCTAATGGACTTTGATGAACTTTCTCCCATTAAGAGTTCTAGTAACCTTCTGAACCTGTTTTGGCCTTCACAGTTTCCTGTAGCAATGAGTTCTACAGTGTACATATGTGAAAGTGGAAAAAGTATTTTTTTTCTGTTTTAAATTAGTTTCTTGTAAATTTAATTTATGTTTCAAGTAAATGAGCGGACTGTTCCCTGTTCACTATCTCCTTTGCTGTCTATCCCTTTGGTATCCTCAGAGCTCCACTTGGTCCTGTAGGACCACTGCAGAACTTCCCAGAGAGACAAGATCTGATCACGCAGATAAAGTAATTGACACTTTTCTCTCAGCTCTCACATTTGTAACAAAATATTTATTATACAGTTAAGGCAAATCAGCTGGTTGCAGTCTTGAATGCTCAAGTTTTGACTTATAAACCTGCTACTATTATAAGAGGATTGTGTGTTCTCCGCAGAACAGCAGTATTCAGTGCAAGCAGAATTTTGGCCCAGGTTTGAGTTTCATTCCTAAAGCAAATGCTGGTCATTGATTCCCCAGCTGCTTGGATACACTTCCATTCATGTCTGCAGTACCATTCCAGGGGTAGCTGGGTTTTGAATAAGCATAACATTCTTCAAAGAAAGGTTGCAATGGCTTTACACTAATTTTTTAAAACAACATAACCTAAGTACTAACAAAGATCCATTTTATAACCAAGACAGATGAGATCCAAATGATTACCCAGTTTGCTACAGGCCCTACATACAGCTTAGCAGAAGATATGGGATAGCATGCAAGATGTTTAATCTTCAGTGGCTAGAGTAGCACAACACTTCCCTTAAAGCACCAGGTTGATCCCTATCAGACCAAACAGCTGAGTACTGTGATTTACAATGCCTTTGTCATCAGATTTTTTTTCACTGTTTTTCTGCTGGCTTTGGGGGGGAGGCCACTGTCGCTTTCATAGCTAACACCTACAGTTCCCCACAATGCCTTCTCTCAACTGGTATTTTCCATTGTCATGTTCAGCTTTTCCACTGACAGAAAAGTCAAAAAATAGTAACGCTGAGAAATGCAGGTAACACGTGACCTCTCTACCTGTCAAAGCTTCTGAAAGAGGAACCTCTCCTTTGCTAAACAGCAGATGCCACAGTAGCAGGATGTGGTGAGCTGTTACCCCACATTTTAGTTTAATAAGGAGTTTTTTCCTCTTGTATTTAATTTTGCTTTGAAATGCCCTTGCAATGGAAATTTTTGCTTTACTAATTAGCAAAATCAGTGTCTTACTGATGCACCAGTTTGGGTTCCTGCATGGAACAGGACAACCAGATATATCTGTACCAACGTGGGTTCCATATATAGGTTTGAACTTCATAGGAAATGTAGTATTTTTAACATTTGGTGGCTGTACATGGATTCCATCAACAGGCAAGGCTTTAAATTTCTGCAGATTTCTGCTTTCCTTGCATCTGACTACTATTATGGACAACAATGTGGGCTTCTGTTTTAGAAAAATACCTGTTCTTCTGAGACAAAGTTCTGCCTTCCAGCTCAGACACTGATCCCACTCAGAGTAAAGAAGTTGCAAGGTCACTGATGCAGGGAGGTGGGAGACAGCACGTGCACAGGGTTTCCCCAGCTGGGGAGCTTTTTGGGGATACAAATATGGAAGACTTCATACTCCTAAAGGTGAATGTCCCCCAAGAGTCTGAAAAAATGGGAAGTGAGCTGAGAGCCATGGTCAAACTCACAATTATAAAGAGATGAGTCTACAGTTTTGTGGGGGAATGGTATCAGTTTGAGAACATAACCCATCCCTTTTCACATTGCAAGCAGTAACATTAAATCTCCAGTTTCTGGCTGGGTGAAGTTGCTGTCTTGTCACACATGTGGAAGTCAAAGACCAATGTTCCCATGACTTCAATCCATGTCAGCAGAAGCCCAGAAAGGCTTGCACAAGGAGACTGAGTAGCAGAACTCTAGGTTGTATTTACTGTTGTGCCCCTTTATGATGCACTCTTCTCTTCCACAAGGGAGCTTTGTGGCTCTTCACTCTTTTTCAAGACACAGAGTGTTGTGATAAGAGTTTAGGCAAAAGGACACTCAGAGGTTTTGCACTGAACTGACACCTTGCGATTCACATGCCCCTGTTGGCCTGTAAATAGCAATGGCATCAACTCAGCTCCTTCAGGATGGTTTTTGGTTTCCTTATCAATAGAAAGTGCCACATAGCATGTCCCAAGACATCCAGGCATGCAGGGTCACATGATGTTTCTATCCACAGCTGACTAGCCAACCTTTGCTCGTTACTTCATGTCTACCTGTGTCTGCTGGGGACCACTGCCTCTAACATGGAGCAGAACTGAAGACAAGAGGCTGAGATGCCATAAACACTCTCTTGACGAAAATGAACAAATGCAGCCTGCTCTGACTGGTTCATATGGCGTGGAAAACACAAGTAATACCAGCTGCACCTTTTAAGCTATGTCTGTGGAAAACCTGCGGTAAATCATACTCTGATTCTGCCATGTCCGGACAATAATGCTTCATCTTTCAGATGGGTGTAACTGCTCAAGCAGTACAATACCATGACTGGAAACCTTATTTGGATGGTGTTTGACACTGGTCAGACTGCACAGTTTCGGTGTCACAGCCTCCAGAAAGTCTGTGGAAGGTCTGAGCAACCTCCAGGAACAAGCTGCAGTCCTGAAAGCAAAACTGCCTTGGTTTGGCTTATTGTTTTTGCCTCCTGGCAGAACTCACTTGCTCAGGTCAAGCCTTACATGGGTACAATTACAGTAACACCCAGGTCAGGGATCTCTCCACACAGCTCATTACACAGCGTGGATGTACCCACAAGTGCTCTGAATTTCTGCTGTCACTATTCAGCACATGAAGAGAGCAGGAGACACATAGCACTGGAGTGACTACATGAGTCTGACGCTGACACCACACCACCGGTAGTAATGCTTTGTAGTATGACGTTCACTGTGCTGCCTATAATTATTGCCCTCGGATTTTTTCCACCAGCAGTGATGCCATATCTTGCTCCATCAGGCTTCTGTGCTCTTGTACATCCTTCTTTTAGATGAAATGCCAAATATTAGAATCACTGAAGAGGAATTCAAAGTTGCAAATGAATGCAGAGGAAGCCGAAATACAAGAGGAAAGTTATTTTTCTTATCTCCATGTAGAGATTCTTTTTAAGAGAAAAATGGCTAAATTTAGATGCATATACAGTGACTAAAAAAATTAAGCTCCCAGGATAAATCATCCTATGACTAAAATTCTACATTTTTTATCAGAGCACTGACTTCCTCACTATTAATAAGCATCACTACTTTTTGACATACAAAAGCTGCAACAAACAACATAGAATTGTTACTCAAATCACAGAAAAAAAATAGAATAGGTTTTTCTTACAGAAAGTGTTTTTCAAAGCTAGTAAGCATTGTCCTGTGAGTGAGGCAAAACATCAGAAAACAGTGATATAAATTCCTGAGGTGTCAGACTGTAATGCAAAACTATAGATCACATGAAAGCTTACTGAATTAAAAACCAAACAAAACAAGTCTTATGCAGTAGTGGAAAACATAACTTCACACATTCCACAAAGAAATCAGATCTTGAATTACCTCAGGTGTCCTGGATGTGCTTAAACCTTAAACTTATTTTTATCTGTTTAATCATAATAAGCCACTACCACAGGCCATGCTATTTTTGGAGATAGCGAATAGGACAGTGGAGCAAGTGAGTGACAACAAGTAGCAGGTTTTAATAAAACATGATACTCCCATAAGAGCATCAGCTTGGCACTATGGAAGACATTGTTGTGCATGACAGCCATTACCATGGAGTCATTTTCCTACCTGCTCTACCCTCTGCCTTATTTAGTTTAACAACTCCAAGTCTCTCAGGGTGGCTGCGCTGTGGAGGGCTAATGGGAAAGGTTCCTTGTAGTATGATGACAGCACTGTGCAGCAGCAATTTAACTGGGGCTCTTGAATAGGTGCCCAGACTAAATGAGTCTCATCCTATCACACCAAAATTTCTGGGTTTCGATTTTTTCATCCGTCCCATATGCAGCGCTGGAAACGCCCTGCGTCTCTTGCTCTGCAAACACTTAGGTCTGAATTCCCCGGCTGCTGGAAATTAGCTTAAGAATCAGCAGAGCTGCAGTGATTTCCAACACACTGGAGTCTAAACTTCAGCTTGTTTTTACTCTTAGTCTGCGGAAGGCTGCACTCAATCTGATTTGCCCTTTTTACCAAAGAATCAGAGACTCAAGAGGAATTTCAGGTAGCCCTCACTGAGGCCAACCTTGCCTGGCGAGATGGTGATTTGGGGTGTGCAGAGGCTGCAGGATCTGCCCCAGTATGATGCAAGCCTCATCTGACACACACATATGCACATGTGTGAGGATAAGGCTGGGCAATGAACAAATAAACCACATTTTAACCAAAATGATGTGTTTACGTTCCTGAGAGCATCTGTAAGGGAAACAAAACAGACATATTTTACGTTTTACACAAAATTTCCACACGACAGACAAACTACACAAGTGTTACCTAACGCAGCCAAAACCTGAGATCAGTGCTGCTGGAAGCTTTGCGGGTACCAGTCCGGAAGGAGTATGGAAGACCACGCACCTCCTTGCCATAGACAACAGGAATTTGCCCCTGTCACAAGCAAGACACTAGTGCCCAAAAGTGAAACAGTCCTGTCAGACCCCAGCATTCAGAACTTGTGATTCATTCCCTGAAGCATGACAAGACTAGAATCAAAATCAAAACAAATTTTAAGCAATTCTGCATTTGCGTAGTTTTCTAGCCTCCAGATGTCTCTGGCAGTATTAAATCCTGAATGTCCCCTAAATGAAACTCCCTTTTTTTGTCTTTTCACTCTCATTTTCCTGATCCCGTCTCCCAAGGTTTGCTGTACCTCACAACTGAAGCATGCATAACACCTGAGACACGAGGCTCTCAAAGCATCCTATGGTTAGAAAAGCAAGGTTAAAGCCCACCTGATGGCCCCAAGGGCTGGCAGCTTCCAGGGTTCACCAGCAGTGAATGGGAGAAGGGGAAGTGGGACTGGACCATGTTACAAAGCTCTGAGCCCAATGCTGAAGGCTGCAACTTGGAGACTTCATGCCCTGCCAAAGGAGCATCCCATGTGCAGGCATCCAGCTTTTCTGAGGGCAGCTGATACCAACCCTTAAGAGCTCACATGCCCATCAGGCCAGACCTTTCCACATAACACAAGAAAGAGCTTTTCTCCGCAGGCTGGAAAAGTGACAGATTAGCTTTAGAAGAAAAATAATTCTGGGGGCGCAGGAGGGAAAAAAAGGAGCAAGAAAAGGTCCATAATCTCTATGGTTTACTGATTTCAGAGTTTAAAAAAAGCCAAATAAAACTGAATTTCTCTATGGATTATGCAATTATTAATCTTTTTAGAAGCTTTTCCAACATTGCACATAATGAGCAATTCATCAAAGCATATTAGGTGCCACAGAAGTTGCATTCAGTATAAAGGGGTCATTAAGTTTCTTGTAATTGCACATTACTGAAGCTTTCATTAGTTCGAAATCAAATCAATGGGATGTGCATGTATGCTCTTTAATTGACTTTATGTAATAATAGTGTGGTCCGTAGTGATCCTCTGGAATCTTCCAAAATGAGCCACCTTGCATTGCTGTTCATAAAAAACCAGCTTGTGTGCAGCTCGGCCTATCAAGTAAAGCAAAGAAACAATAAATGGAGGCAAGAAAGAAGCACCTTAGGTCACACAGCAGTATTTGCTGAGTGCCCTTTTCTTTCCGTGGATAGAGAATGACCAACAGACTTCACTCTTCTTCCACTCAACCAGCCTGAAAGTCTGATGGACGTGAATGGGAGTAACATGAATCTCAAGAATGGAAGTGTCCTGGAGATAGGTTAAAACACGGTCTATATGATATTTTTCTGAGCAAGAAGTGTTTGGTTGTCTTTTTTTTATTTTCTTTTTTTTTTTTATGCACCCTGCTTGTCCTATTATCATCACCATCATCACTACCTCTTTCCTTTATAGCCCTTTTTATCAGAGAGGTGCATGCCAAGCAGAAAAGATCAGTGCCATTATTCACATCACCCAGCAAAGAGGGCACCTAGGCAGGGACAACAGGAGGATGCCACCATGTAGACCATACACAATGTGCCTACGGCACAGCAGGTGGCCACTACTGGGACACATCCGTGCCTTGCCTGTGTCAAGGCTGAGCCTTGTTTGGTAGCCTCTAATCCACAGGGGTTTTGCTCAGTCAGATAAAATGATGACCATGAAGTGACTCAGTGAGTGGCCACATGCTGCTGAATGGAAGAGAAATGTTGGTGGGGCTAATCAAATTTTTATGTGTTTGATAAGGGAAAAGAAATCCACCTATGAGCCTTCTGGGGACTAGGCTGGGAAAGGTCACGCTAGCTGGGAGAAATCCTTTGGTGATGGAACACAGCTGCTAATCTTCAGCAGTGGGCAAGAACCTGGGCTGGCTCTGGGAATCTGAACTGGTGGCTGCGAAGAGATGGCAAAAAAATGGATGCAATAAAAAGCTGTCACACAATAAATTTGCTTTTGGCATGATGACCTGGTCACCACCATAATGTGAGCTGTAACTAATGCCGCAGGATTCCATTTCAACTGCAGTTCAAAGAGGAGTGCATGTCCTCTTCGTCATGGCTCCTTGGACAAGAGCACTGGCAGCCCTTAATGACACATACGCATTGGCTTTGTACCACCTTAACTAGGGATAGACCTTTTCATAACAAAACCCCCATCCAGTTTGGCTGGGAAGCTTTGATTCAAAGGCTGATTTAAGTGGACTCACACTGGAGACATACCAGTGCAGCTTGGGCCATGATGTGGAACCTTCCAGGGTGTCAGTGGATGCTGCCCCAGTGTGGAGACGTGGCTGTGAAAACTGCACCCAGACTGTTCCTGGATTCCAGTACTCCTTGGATGCTAAAATCACCTACAGCGAGCATCTCAGATTATAGCAGCTGGAAGAATACTCTTATTTGTATGTGGTCTCAGTGTGACAGAGCTGCAAACACGACAAAATGTGTTTTCCTCTTTTCTCCTCTCTCACATGCTGTGCCTAGCTGTAGAATGGCTCAAGCTCTGGCTGGACTGGCAGAGCGATGTCAACAGTAAAATCACCACATGCAGTTGCAAGAATTTGGTAAGAATCACAGCTGGGCTCCCCCAAAAAATTCCCCCTTGCAGCTCAGTGCTTGACACAAGAACCCTGCTGATGCTCAGTACTCCCCACTAGAGAGGAAATTTATTCTGCCCCAAGAACAAAGCACTGTAAACCTGCAGCCAGCACTAGAAAACTAGGAAAAAGGCACTTGAGAGCAGGTGTACAACACTCATCTCTCAAACACACTTAAGGACCTGAAATTTTATTCAAAATTGTTGCATCATACTTTCCAAACAACCACTTGCAATGTGTAACAGGCTTCTTTTCTGCCTCTTTTTGAGTACCTGGGCTTCAAAACCCTTGCTTCTCAATAGCTGAGAAATGACAGGGTGCTTCCATGGTCCAGGCTGTGATCTTGCAGCACATCCGAACTCCAGCAGGAGTTGGCCTGCACTTTTGAGAGGTGCTCCAGGCAACAAAATGAGTGGAAGAACTTTAACAGTAATTCAAGAGGAGCTTTAAAAATTTAATAGTGCTTCAATGAAGAAAACTGTCTGCTTTCATGAGATTCAGTCAGGTCAAATCAGCTAATTCAGAGCAGGAGATAAACGTACAGAGGCTAACACAGCAGCTTTGGAAAATCCACATGACTACACATTGCTTGAAGGGGCAGGCAGGTCCCCATTCCCTGGGGAGCTCAGCTAGGACATTCAGACCACAGGACCTAGCTGTGGGCATGCAGATGTGCAACATCTGGTTGTCTCTTCAGAAGCATCCTTGCAACAAGGGCAACCCGGCAAGGGTCAGCTCTTGCTGAAGACCCTGAGAAACAAGCGCTTTTCAGTCTGGAGCTTTGTGGACATCAAGGACATTCCACTGATCAGATAAAAGAAAAAAGTGCAACAAATGTTTTTATGAAAGGCTGTGCAAATTGATTGTTGTTTGCTCCACACAACAGCCCTTCCGGTGCACCACACCTTTTGAAAAACATAATTCTATGAAACAAATTATTATCTCCAGTAGCTTCCATCTACACACATTTCTGAAATACTTTCATTCCAAACTGTTTTGAGAGGAAACATTAAAAAGAATGGAAACCTGGCAATTAATCAGATGGAAACCTTTGTTTCCATTTTACAGAATAGGAAAAAAAGAGGAGAGAATTATAAAAAGAATACCCAACACTAACTGCTAAGTAGGGAAATGAAAGATAAGTAGAGGCCAGGGACTGGGAGCACTGATGTGCTGCATGCATTTACCTGCCCTTGGATGTGGTTCTAAAGGGTGAGTCAGATCTGTGTTTGCTGTTCTCATTCAAACTCACATAAACACCTAGTTAGAAACTGGGTTTTGACAGATAAAAATTCTATTTCCTTAAAAAGTCACAAAATAAAAACTTTGAATTTTTTTTTCAAAGCATGGGCAAAAGGCTCTCCTGGTCAAGACACAGAGTAAATATTTACAGGTGCTGGGGAGACACCATTTCCTCCCTTTAGGCTTCAACCTGGTGTCTGCCACATGATTTTATCCATTCAATGGATTTTTTTTTTCCAGACATCTGCCAAGAGGAAATAACTTTGCTGTATTGGGAGTCTGGGAATCCTAGAAAACAATCTTAAATCCATAAAGTAATTGAAGTGCAGTTTTACTGAGCTGTTCAGTTCGATTCTGATTTTTACTACAATGTCAACAAGAGTTTAATTTGTTTTAAAGTTTAGGTTCTTAAATCTGAGTGATATACAGTAGTTTACAGCTTGCTGGCAACAGCTACTGTGGAAAAAAAAATGGAAAGTGCATATAAAGGCGGTTCTAACTTTGACATTGTGAAAGCAGGGAGCAGTGCCAAGAGCAGCAAACAGCATGGCTTTCCCAATCCTGGCTGGCTTTAGGGACTCCTTGCTATTGACATCAGTCGCTATGGGATACATTTCCCTGCTCTAACAAATCTCATCTGGAGCCTGTAATTAAAAAAGAAATGTCTCAAAGTGTAATTTCTTTCCCTAAAACATTCACATATGTTAACTAAATTGCTAATAGTGTGAGATGTCTGTGGGTGGACATCTTCCTCCTTATCTGCTGTGTCAAATGGGACAATTTATTTATTAAAACCAGTCCTAAACGTAGTAATTTTTCTGCATTCATCTTTGTGTATGGGGGTGGTAGTGTCCTCTTCTCTAAACTGCTTGCCAAACGAATGATTTGGAGGTGTTTTTATAGTCTTTTTTTTTTCTTTTCTTTCCTCTCAGAAGTCATCTCCAAAGTCAGCCTGATTTAAAAGGTATTCAGAGTGACTAAAAATGTCTTTACTGAGCAGATTAAGAAGTATCCTGTCTGAGCTGTAAAATTATAATAAATACAATAGTGATTGTAATGATAATTATAACAATGATTATAATAATAATAATAATAATAATAATAATAATAATAATAATAATAATAGTAGTAGTAGTAGTGATATAAGTTTCCTGCTCCAGTGACTTTCCACCAGTGTCTTTGGCTGGCACTCCTTGGTAAGTGCTGCTAAAAGCATTTACAGGAGCCACTGGATGTCCAGGGAGGCTGATCTGCTTCAGGCGCACACCGGACACGCGAGGGGGAGAACATGAAAAAGGGATCAGAAACACATGTTCCTGGGGAGGCAAGAAGGGGTTTTCTTGGCTGTTGGAGAAGGTGGCAGCCCCAGCTCTGCCATGGAATGCTGCTCCCAGCCAAGCACTCCCCATCCCACATGGCCGTGTAGAGCATCCTCCCGGTACCCTGCAGGAGGTGATGGCTGAAACTCTCCTTCCTAACACAAGCAGCCCAGACGCAGTTGTCTGCTTGGGCCTTTCCCTCTGCCAACTTCCCCCCGCCTCGCTTTTCATTTTCTTTTTTCAACCAGCTTTGATTGGAGCCAGAGCCTGGGATAAATCAGAGGAATTTCTAGATTTTTCTGAGTGCTGTGAGCTCTTGCTGTTTTCCGATACCTACTTCCTGTCATATCTAAAATAACACCAGCTGCAGGGGCCTGATAGAGAAGAGCTCCAGGGGAGAAATTATCACAAATGGGGAGGGAATGAAATGAAAAAAAAGAAGAAAAAAAAGACTTATTAGGGAGACGATAACACAGAGAGCCAGCATCAGATAAATTGTTGGAGTTCATAGCACCATAGGCTGTGGATGTTGTTGTCAGAAGCAAACAAATCCTGTAAAATGGCCATGGGAATGATAAGTCTCCATCTTTGCTGGGATAACAGAGGTAGCTTTACAGCACTTGTCCTATTGTATGCAGTATCATGCCTTGATTAGCTAACGTCTCTGAGGGCCAGATAAGTGAGAATGAATGTCCTGCCCTAGAAGCTTTCATGCTTTCTCTTTGGTGTGGCTATCTATGGAGAGCTGCAACAGAAATCTTTGTACACATACAGAAGGCCCCCTCTTTAGAGAAAAACATCACAGAAAATGGAAAATTGTTGAAATTACATTGTTTTCCAGAGAGAACACATGGTGCAGTGTTGCCATTGTCTCATTACAGACCACATGAACGAGTACAGCCACTCAAGAGACTTCCAAAATGGTCCCACAAAGGGACCTTATATATTTGTATGAGAACTACTCCAGGAGAAGAATGTCTCTGTCCTACCGGCATAAAGGAGGACAGAAACAGACATGATGCACTCATATTAAATATACTTATGCACCATTCAGTGTGCAAGAACACACTGAAATCTCCTTGAAATCCCTTGCAACCAACACGAACATTGCTTTAAATATAAGCACATCCAAATAACCAAAGTGACTGTGCTTGAAATGCTGCCAGTCAGTGAAATAGAGGCAGCATTTCAGGTTATTGTATGTGCCATTAAACTTAACATATTAATGTAATTCTACAATTACTCTGGGAGTTATAACCAGCATCTGCATCAAGTTTTGGGTCCTGAAATTTTCACCCAATATTAGAGATTTTCATGCATTATTTATTTTCAACACAGGGCTTTTTAAAAGAGTATTAAATGAAGGTTATCATGATTGTAAACTGCAGACTGATCCAAAGAGTGCAGGAGACAACTGAAGAACTCCTACTCACTTCAATGAGCTTTGCATCAAGTTCTTATTAAACATAGACAGACATCTGCAAAGGTAGTCTACGAATACGCAATGTACTGGTCTGATACCTTGGCAGGAAAAAATACCAGTCACTGTATTGTAAACACTCTATTTTGTTCATTATTCCCAAAAGATAATTCAAAATGTTTTAATGTTGATATGCAGAAGAGGCATGTAGATGTGTTCTCTTATTTTGCCTGACTTTTGAAGCATGCAAGACTTCCCTGAGGTCAGCAAACTTACTTCTGATTTCTGTCACTCAAACAGGACAAGCACATTTCTGTGTTTACTTCAGTGTGTTGGTTTTAGTGTGTATGCATGTGGGTACAGTGTGATACTAGAGCTCAGTCCCCTTTCTAGGGAATAGTGGAAAACCATGCACAGGGTTTTAGTAGCAGCATGTAGTTTTTCTTTTCTAAATTTTAAACCATTTCTCTAGAACTAAAACTTTGCTTCACTTGAGTACACAGCACAGCTGCCAATTTTTAGTTGTTAAAACAAGGTCATGTTAAGGTACTTGGTTCTTCCCATCCTCAAAAGAGGCTCCTTAATATATGAACCATATTTGGTTCATATTCAGGTAATTCAACAAAGTGTCCAAGTTTAGACAGACTAGACAATATTCTGGCAAAAAATCATGAAACTGAAACTAGCTTAACCATTTTTTTAAAGTCACCCTTGACAATAAAAAGAATTTGTATTCCTGTACAAGAAGTAGTTAGAAAAATATGAGGCATTGCTTAATTCTCTTTTAAGCACTGTTATGGCTGTGCTGCATTCCGTATGCTTACAGAACAGTACATTTATAGTAAACTGGGTGAGGAATTTGGAAGTAGGATTAACAAGCTTTCCTTTAACACTAGACTAGATCAGATCACAGTAGGAGATCAATCTGCAACAATTCCCAAATTTTCTTCAAGAAAAGCGAGCATAGTGAAGGTCAGAGACAGTCTAAAGAGCAGCATGGCAATTATTTACTGACATGAGACCGGAAAGAATATCACATGGAATACAACTTGGACTTCAGACATGTAGGAAAGAATGGTTCATTTTATGCCACTAATCATAGCCAAGGATTAAGATATTTTGGAAAAGCCCTATTATTTCTCATTCTGCAAACCCCGATTTCATTACTGGTAAATAATGAAGTTTATGAAGTCCATTCATACAAATTAATTTCCTTCCCTGATTTCCATTGGCATGTGTGACACAGATAGATAACAGAAATAAAAGTTTGCAAAGGAAAAGAAAAAGATACACAGAAATGTCTGTTAGTATTTAAAAGCAAGGTAGTCTCAAGTAAGGATGTAGCTAGAAGAATCGTCCCTGCAGCTAGCACATTCATTCTTAAATAAATTGGTCTTGGGTCTGAACAGGTAGAAATCAGTGCAGCTGCACTACAATTTGATGGATCTATGCTGAGTTACTCCAGTTGCCTCTGTCAAAAATACCCAGTGGTAAGTTCTCCCATTAGTGAGATTTTCATTTTGCAGCAGCAATGTAAAATCTAGATGTTTTTTCCATACTATGAGATATATTCCCACCTACACATCTCAGCAAAGAATTCTTACACTCATTTTAGTGTCACAAGATGTGGGGTTTTCCCCTTCAGTGGTGCTTCTCCCCAGTTAAAGTTTTTCATATGAAATGTAAATCCATCTTCAGACAACTTTCTGAGCACAGATATTTTTCCAAAAATAGGCACAGGGAGGTGGTGGCCACATCCCTCAGGGGATCGTGCACAACAGAAAGCATGATACAGCCTCATCTGGCGTCACAAGCATCTGCCAGCTCCTCCCTGAAGCAGGCTCTTAACCGAGAGCAGAGAAATTGCATTGGTTGCCGCAGAAATTTTGATTTTATTATCAGAGAAACCATAAAAATAGCCCTGAAACATCAGGTATACATCTGACTGATCTCTGGCTGGCTGACCAAACATTTTTAGGGTCACAGCTCACACCATGAGATGTAGACAGCCCTTTATCTTACCCCCTTTCACACTAAAATAAATGACAGTAGGTTTGCTGCAAATTTCAAAAGGAGATTTTTTTCCCCTGAATATTCATCTAACAACCAAAGAAAAGGTCCATCCATTTGTAGATTTCTTGGCAGGAAATCTGGCATCTCTATCGAAGTCTGCTCACTTTTCATACTCTCCTCTGTGCTGAGTGCTTGAATCCAAAATATTCCTTATAATAATAAAGCCTGCCCTACAGTTAGCTAATGGTACTGTTATGCAAGGACAGGCCTTGGTTCCAGCAAAATAGTTCTGGCAGCAGAAGGTGCTCTGGTTTAAGATGCTGATGTTCCCCATGACAAAATTCAGTGGAAGGGATTAGAGAGGAGTTTTCTCTTTTACTTTAGCAGATGATTTTTTTTTCAGAAGTATCCAAGTGATTTTGGTCTGGAAACACTTAAAATTTTGATGAGACACCATTCAGTCCAGGTGCTTTTCCTAAGATAATATTAAATATAGCATTGGAAATTTCAGCAGATGTTCCAATTTTTTCTAGTTCAAAATTTCTTTTTGCTACTACTCTGCCTTTATGTAAATAGCTGACTCTAATTGATTCTTTAATACAGTGATTCATAATCTGTTGTGAATCTTCTGTTAATTTACTTGAGAGTCTGTTATTATTTTCCCCGATTTAACACATCCTGTTTTAGAACATACACCGAAGTCGATGGAAAAAAATTTTGTGGCACTTGGATGACATCCTAAATGTAACTTGAATGCCGTCTTTTGAAAGTTGCAAAGTAAGGGGATTTCCTGTTTTATTCTTCAATTGTATATCCTGAAAGTGAGGTTTTACAAATCCTCACCTGTCTTATCAAGGTCTGATCACTTCCACTCCTTCTAGCACTATTTTTTCTGGGTAGTTTCCAACTGGGGAAAAAGAAATGGATAATATATTCTTATTTTTCTTATTTTTACTGAATGCCCTGTTACACTCTAAGGCTTAAAACTGATACAAAAATTTCTCACTAAGTTTGGATGGTGGGACTGTATTTATTCAAAGACTACTTCCCACCCCCTTCATTTTAACCATATTTCTGAGGGTTTTTGGTCTCCCTATGGGAGCTTCCTCCACCCAGTGGCAGCTCTGAAGCCCTTTCCTTGCCCCTTAGAAAACCTGTCTATAGAATACAGAAATAAGCCATGGGGTTATTTGAAGGTCCTGCCCTAGGGGAGCTGCCCACCAAACCTTTCCACTTGCAGGCAATGCAGCCATCTCACTGCAGATCACTACAGACAGAAAGGCTCCTCTACCCCCTCTCCTTGGATCTATATAAGTTTAAGGAACAAAACACTCATTTCATCATCTCCTCTCATTTTTCTCTGCACTTAAATTATTTTGGGGCAAAGTGAGGTATTCTTTAGACACACTTTCCCATGGCAGTCAAATCCTGGGCTCTTACTACTCATTTGTACCATTTCACTTTTAGACAAACTCCTCTCTCTCACACCCACACTCATCCTTTCCCCTCTTCTTCCAGAATTCATCTACGCTTTTTTTTTTTCTAATGGGGGTGTTATATTTAACCCTCCTCTCATTTCTCTTTTTCTCAGGCCTTCTTTCACTCTAATTACGCCATCAGGTAGTTTCACAGCCATACTCGAAGTCTGAAACTTTAAAATGCTTGCTGATGGTGCTACAGCTTCATGAGACAGCTGCTATTTTATTTTCTTTACTGAGTTTCCCAAACAGAGCAAATGTACATACACACATGCACTTGCCTGTACTTGTCACAAAGGGCCCCATCCCCCCATCCCTTCCAATGTGCTGAATCCTTTGCAGCCCATGCAGAGCCCCAGCTTTGACTGAGGGTCCTGGAGTCTTGCAACACAAATCTGCCTCTGCTGGCAAGCTCGCACCAATTAAGTTGAGGGCTGCAGCTATCTCTGGAATTGTGAGTTAGTTACTAAAATAGCACCAAGAAGCTGCTTTCACATTAGCACGTCCTTCTGGCAAACCTTTCCTTGACTTCAGCACTGCTGGTTCCTCTTTAAGACTTTAATTTGCCATTGAAATGGCATGAAATATCTAGGATATAAGGTTGAAAAAAGGTAAGTCTGAACCCTTTAACCACAAAGGCCATGGTCACCTTTATCTCTACAACCCTGACTATGTGCTGAATAGGGCAGAAATCAGCAGTTTGTCGGGTAACAATGAAGGTTTTCAGGTTCCTACCAAGTGGTGACAGCTCATCCAACTGTGAGTCTGTGGTTTAGATAGAAGGTAGTGTGCTTTTCTGGCCTGTAAAGGTCCAGCACTGGTTTCCAGAAACAGTGGGAGAATTCCTGGAAAGTTTTCTGAAGCAGCCATTGCCCCAGGTTTGTCTGCTCATGAAATAAGCAGAGTCTTCTCTCTGTGGCTGATGGCACTTTCTCCCCTAAAATCAGCTTTGCTTCTTTTTGTTTTGTAGTGAGGTCTTTCCTCATCCTAACACACACTCTGTGGGGAAGAAAAAGCCAAGAAAAAAATGCCTGAGAACTCTTTCAAAGTTACCTAGGACCTCAGGGTCTGGAACAGAACAGCCATCTCCATTTCTGGTGGCCTTTCCAGAGAGATCTTCTGCAGTGTCTGGCTGAGGTACAACTTGGCAAAACTTGGACTCATTACAATACTCTGCAAAACTGGAATTTGCATGGTATCAATTCCAGCAACTTCAGGAAGCTCTAGCCTTTGGCTGCTGGGACCCACAGTGTGTCATGCAGTGGTTAACAGCTAACGAGAATTTTCTCAGAACGAAGAAAACAAAGAGTGTAATTGAAAAAAAACGGAACCAGTTTCTCTTTTTATATGGCAATTTCATACAAAGTCATGTTAGATTGAGAAGGATGTTTTAACTTCCCAGTACTAGTGACCCAAAGACATTACTATAAGAAGAAGATACCTGGAGAAGTTGTTAATGCCTCGTGCAGATGGTCTGAGGTGAAAGGCCTCATGTCAATAGCTGAGTACAAATGCAGCCTGGAGCTTCATGGACCACAGTGATCATAGAGGAAATAAACATAAATCAACTAATAGCAAAGAGATGACCAGTAACTTCAGCTTTCCAAGAGAATAACTGGATAGCAAAAGCTCAGATGCCAGCACTAGTGACAATCACAGCTCAGAGGTGAGCAGCAGCATGGAGCTGCAATGGTTCAGGAACTGACTGTGCACAACAGAACCTCCAAGGGATGGGCTTCTCCACCTGACCTCATGTTTCTAAAAAGTTTTACTCAACAGGCACCTGCAGGATTTTCAGAAAAGTCAGTCAAGGTACAAGAGACTTAGATGACTCTCACGCACGCCAACTACAAAGATGTAAAAGAATTAGAACACAAAGCCTTATAGATCATTTCAGACACTTTATCTGTGTATGGACTTGCATGTGTAGGATAGAAATAAAGGTTAAAATAAATATTCTTCAGTTTGTTATTTTTGGAGGCTTCTCTTGTGACCCAAAATAGCAGTTTTTCTACTTCTTAAGTGATCTGCAGAAGATTTTGCTTATGAGGTGGCACAGAAACACATATTTTCCCCGAAACACTAGAAAAGGAACTCACTGCTCCTCCTAGGATCAAAATGGATTCATAATATCTACAGCAATACCTATTCTGTAACCCCAAATGTATCACAAGAGTTGTGAAATGGAACGGATCTTCAGCCCTAGCTCCCACAGATATCTAACATCAAAAGCAATCTGGACAGTACAGACATGAAGAAGAAAATTTTGTCTTTTGCATTCTCTGCAGCAGTATGGCTACAGAAGAGTCAAAATTAGGTAGAGAAATCATGTTTCAGTTGTGCAAAGGAAAGGCAAGTGAGGGACATTCTTGTGTTTACATGATGCTTAGATAATGAGCTATAACTACGTAAGGATCAAAAAAACAATCCACTGATTACGGATTTGGATAACCTGTAGTCTTGCTTTTTCAGGAGTGTTCCAGTGCTCATACTGCAATTTATGTGTTCAGGAACAATACAGTTTGGGAGTTTTGACTTGTAGCACCATCTCACTCAGCTTTCTGCTACTTGTCTTGCAGTAGATTTCATGGTGTGCAAAATGTAGAAGACCTAAAAGTAAAGCCTATAAAAAAGGAGATAGAGAGCTAGTGGTTCCTGGTTTGCTGCCAAACCCAGCCAGGCTGGCCAGCAAGGAATAGGACTGCAGTTTTCCTAATGTATTCCTTACTCACCAATTGTTCCCAGGTATTTTCAATGCCCAGGCTTTGCAGACTTCCTCAGTGACAGAGGAGGAGGGGAACATTTTGAGGGTCTGTTTTTTTCATAAGCTTCCTCCCAGCCTGGTGATAAGCCTGTTGTGGAAGCCTGTGCCCCCTTTGGTTGCAATCAGCATCAGCTTCTAAGGGAGGAGGAAAGACCCGGAGCCAGGTTATCAGGCAGCCTGCTCTCTGCAGCGATGGTCAAGCCACTATCAGGCCCCCGACCCAGCCCCCAGCTGTCCGGCAGACACAGATGAAACAATGAGTAGTGCAGAAATCCGCTTGGAAAAACTCCCTCCTGCCTGTCTATCAGGGACCAGGCTTCCATGAATGCAGCTATTATGTGTGCTTTAACTACCAGCCATGCACTTGGTCCTGTTCCCAACGAACCCAAAGGGAATGATGTTATTGACTTAAGTGGGAGCTGAGGCAGGCCCTCCACAGCTTGGGGATCCAGCAGCTTGCCAGTGCCTCTCCCAGAACCCTGTATGTGAAGTCAGGGAGGCTGCTCCCTCTGACACAGACGTGTTTGCTGGGCTGAGCTGCCAGCCCAGCTCTGTGGAGGTGCTGCGGGGGCCTGTGCTATATTCTGCTCCATCGAGAAGAGGGGCCTGCTACCACAACTTCCCCACAAATGTTTTGACAGAAGGGGCTCAGGACATGAGAGCGCAGAGGCCAAGGCACGAGGCCACACCTGAGCAGCTAATGTTGCTCAGCTCAGCAGAAACGATTCAAACAAACAACATATTCCTAAAATAATTTGCATCAGAACAAAGTTTTCTCACGAAGCTTGTGCTTCTGCAAGCCATGTATTTTCCTTGGCACTGCTCCAGGCTTAAAAGCAGATGTAAATGTTACCAAGGCTCAGATACAGCAACTTCTTCTGTCCCGACTGCCAGGGAAAGCTTACAGAAAATAACCAACAAAATCTTTACCATTTGAAATGGCAACACCAATAGTCATTGATATAGAAATGGAAGAATGATTCGGGTATGGGAGTGAGAAGTGACTTCTTCCAAGCTGCTCTCAGCTGGAACGAGGGAGCAACGCAGCTTCAGCCAAACACTTAATAACTCCAAGTGTTAACGTGAAGGTGTGTGTACAGATGCACATCAAACAAAGGCTGCTTTTTCAACACTGCTTTCTGCAGCTTTCCTGCTGCTTGGTCAGCCTCCTGCTCCCTCCACCAGTGTCTGGCATCTCTGAAGGGACTGGACACTTTCTAGAAAGCCTGAGACTGAAGGACCTCCCTGGAAATGTAAGTGCTGACGTTGAAAGAAAGTAAAGTTCCCTACTAAATTTCACAGCATACCACAGCTAAGAGGTAGGTAGGTCTGCTCTGTGGGCAACTGCACACCTGGGGCTGCAGAAAACTGGGAAAGACACCTAGTCTGGTCATCTGTGCTTCTGGGGGCTTTCTTCTGGCAGCCTCCTGGGAGACCCCATTCATCAAACCTGCTAGAAACAGCAAAATGCATTCCCGTGGTGTGTGGTTTCATGTAACAGGATCCCACTCCAACCCAGACGTGCAAGTCCAAGAAGGTCTGACTCGAATGCATTACTTCAGCCTTCCCTTACTCATCACCTACAACCCAAGCCTCAAATGTTAACGACTCAGCATGTTTTATCACAGTAGCATGTACACTTTCAATCATCATTAGAGACGAGGAGGGTCTAGGCTCAGGCACCATGCCAGGTTAAGTAAAACTTTCCATGAGGAAAGCTATTTGTTTTCTCCCAGAGCTGCGAGGCTTGGCCAAGAGGGAGGAAGGGAAAAGCTTGCCCAAGCCAAAGGTGTAGACAGTGTTACTGGACTTTACAGACTACCTGCATGTTGTTCTAATGACATTTGGACTACTGGAAATCACTGGGTGAACTCAGGAGTTTTCAAAGGCATAACTGTGGCAGAAGCAGACTAAACTTAACGCCTTAAGAGCCAATCGCTTTAGTCACGAAGCTGAGATGTATGAAAAAGGATACATTTCAGCAAAAGAATAATTCTGTCTGCTATGGTTCCTGTTCAAATAAACTATATCACCAAACCACGTGCATTTCCAGAATATAGAGGAGTAAAAAAAAGAACATATGGTTTAGATGCAAAAACCTTTCATATATACTGTATAGGAGATATATGGACTTGTCAGACATCTAACGGTTCAACACTGTAAGCAATTCATGGGAATGACATTAGCAATAGCTCATATTACATCCAGGAGTTACAGCTTTTACTGCAAAAGTTATATTTTAAAAAGCCATGTTTAAAATGAAATGGCTGGCAGGACTGCAGCTTTCAGTAACACTTTACCTGTGGTTTTGCCACTTTTACATACTTATTGGGGGCTTAACACTCCCAATTTACCTTTTCAGAGTAAAATACAAGTCGCAATGAGTGCATTCATTGGCATGCTGCTATAAAACTCACAGGTGTGCAAAGGCAATCACAAAAACAAAAGCCTTCTTGTTTTAAAAAGGATGATTATGTGGTTCTGATACTTTCTGCTAGCCACATATCCAAACATCAGATACCTTTGTTTATGGCCTGTGTATTTTCATCTTACTATGCAAAGATTTATAGATCTGATCAGGATAGAGACCTTTATGAAAGCATTCATGTGGAGAGGAGGAGGCTGAATTAATATACAAAACTTCGGACAGGAAATGTGTCTTTCAGATGCTGTTATTTCAGTTCTGGCTTCTACACAGAACTCAGGACATTCTGGAAAAAATTTTTTCAACAGCATGTGGAACCCTGGCCTCATGGACAGCAATGGGAGTGTGCTCCTGATGTCACCAAGGCTGACACTGCACCTCAAAAGTTGCAATTAGAAGCCAGGCCTTCAGTACTCAAGAACTGAGTAATCAAGCATCTTGAATAAAGAATCCTCCAGGATGCTCCTTTGCTTTCAATTACAAACTGTTTTTGTAAAGTTTTGTACATTAATATAACAAATGAGATTACAGAATGTACGATACATGTTTAAATCTGCTGAGAATGTAAGTCATACATTTTTTTCTGCTGGTACCAATGTGTTTCCCCCTTGCTTTTTCAAAATAGCTTCATTTCCATCTGTAATGAAAACTACATTCTTTGATGTTTCTAAAAGCAGGAAATAATTTCACAAATGAGTGTCATTCTGCTGCAGGTAAAATATCTAATAGCTCGTGGGAGTGCCAGTTACAACCTGAAAAATATTTCTTGGCATCATCCATCCTGGTGAAATGAAAGACTTAGAGCTCAGTTCTCTGTTCCACTACACTAGGTTACACTAGGCTACACTAGGTTCAGGAAAGGGAAATGAGGATGAGGAAGGTGATTTCAAGTCACCCGCAGTATCCCCTGTTGTGAGCCTGGCCAGTTCCCAGGTGCCGGGACATGCAGAAAACTGTGTGAACTTCCACTCTCCTGCCCCTGGCTTCGGGTTTCTTCTACCACTAACAAAGGCAGTTAAAATTCTGAAAAATTGTCTGAGCTGCCCTAGTCAACAGAAACGAAGGAGGATTAGTTCAAGAGCAGACTAGCATAGCTTTTGACCAAAGTACTAGTTAGATAACTGCAGAGACAAGCACACTCAAAATATAAAGATGTCAAAGATATAAATTAGGTAAATTTTCACATCTCGTTCAAGAGACCAGGAAGAATCCTCATCAGCTTGTAGCTTCCCCAAACTATCCATCTCTTTGGGTAATACTAATTCACTTCACATCTCAAAGGGCTGTATAGCAGACACATCAATACCTAAATAACATGTATTTTCTTAAAAGAAATTACATCATAGACTTGTACTAAAGAGGTCCCTCAAGCCTGTCTGCCTAATGATTTTACATGAGCTCCAGCACCCTAGCACCCCACACTCCTCCCAGGTTAGATCTGAAAGGCAAACATCACTTAACCTTCACTGCCTAAGGCAGGAGTGGCACACGCACATGGAGACACTGTCAATCCCAGCATCACCTACCAGGGTGCCCAAGTGTCCTGCAGGTATCTGCAAGAGCTCCTGGTGCAGAGGACAGGAGACACTCCCTCTCCCCCTGCAAAGGACCATGGACTCTCACAGAGGACTACAACCAGGCATGAATGTCACAATTTCAACCGCTTTTAATCAAATTTTCCTGTGAAAGCACCAAAGGTAGTCAGCCATAATCTTTGCTAAGAGGCTGAACTCAAAATGATTTGAAACGGGCGCTGGTATCCAAGCCAGATACTTTTCAGTATCAAGAGCATAGCCATAATATATCAAGTATCACCTTACAGCGTGAGTTTTAAATACGTTCTATATGTGGAATCACATATTCACATACTGAAATGGACAGCACATTTAATGAGTAGGCCAGGTGGCTACTGTAGATTTTGATTTAAAATAAGATTGCCAAGACCAGAACTTACTTGCCAAAATGGAATTTCTTTGTGTGCTGTCTTTATATTACTTCAGCTACGCACCTTTACCAAAGCAGAAAAATGTCATATAAAGGATCTCTATTTATATAAATTCATTGACTGTTTTTTTTCCATCTATAATTTGCAGTGTAAATTATCTATATTTGGACATATTCCAGAACTGGAATAAAGGAATGAATATTACCTTGAACCCATAAGCTGAAACCAAATGATTTCTGCTTATACTGGTCCAAAACTGCTGTATGTATATTAGATACATAAATCAAATCTCCCTAAAGTGGTAAACGAGCAACTGGGAAAACCAATTGGATATTTTATTTTTCTGGTAGTCCCCTAAGTATGTTAGATGTCAATACCTCACATTTTTCAAATACTTTTAGATAAAATTGGAAGTATTAAATAGCTACAAGATGCTGTGAAGATATACTTATTAAAATGAGCATGTTTTGAGAATTTAATTTTAAATGTCATTAAAATATTTCATTGATCAGGGGTGAGGAAAAGAGTTATACTCAGAGTAGCAGGCAAGGGAAGCAGTTAAGTACACCTGAGCTCTCTCTGGCGTTCATATTGTTCACAAGTGCTACAGATATTCCACCCACTCCAACAAGAAAAACACTTAGAGGTGGATATACTAGTAATTAAAAAAATTCAAAAAGCTGCTATTTTTAAAAAAAGTCACATACATGGAAAACAAGTTGCTCTTATTTGGTACGAGCCACTTGCCAACACTCACGGTCCCTTGTTCCACTGTTATGGTCAGAGGTGTGAATGAAACAGTACCAGGCACAAAAGCACTGCTGCATATGTGCTTTGCCTTTTCCATGCTGATCTCAGTGAGCAGCACCCCTGGGACACCAGGAGCAATCACTGGTGGTTTCCAGGCAGTCACCAGAGTGGCCTTTAAGACTGTGCAACAGAGTCCAGACGTCACCCTTCCGGAACTGACAGGTAAGCATGAGAAGGGGATTTTTAACTAAAACAGGATGAGTGATTAGATGGCTGCTGGGGAGGATAAGACCACAGAAATGGCTTCAACTCACACTTGCTCTGGCCTATTGGTGGGCTTCTGCCACCCAGAGTGACCCTGCAGCACCCCTTGACCCATAGCACCAGACTTCTTGCCCCGCTCTGCAGGGCTGGATCCAGCTACTGGACATGGTTTCATGAGCTGACCCAACAGAAAACTATGTCAATTATGCTGGTTTGGGCAGGCTAATTTTCCATTAGCCTGTTCTGCTGCTCCATAATCAATTGATATGACTCAAAGAAAGCAGCAAGAACATGTGACAGAGCAAGATGGACTGAGGCCACCCTTTCCATAGGAGCCTGCAGTTCCATCAGATTAAACGTAATGTGAAACCAATGTCTGCAGTGGTGGTGAAAATGAAATGAAATGCACATAGCATATACCTAAACAGGCTTACAGCCTGACTCACAGCTTCATGTTCCTGTGCTGCGTGTCTGAGGAATGTCAGAGCTCTCCATGGTTTGAACAGGGCATCTTGGCTAGCACAAATCCAACAAGAAACACTTCCTGCCTTTAGCCCTTCGTCCAGATACTGAGACAAATATAAAGAGGGTAGTAGTGAACTTCAGATATATGTAGAGTGGATGACTCTATGTATATAGAGTTTTCTTCAGGCAGTGAGACAAGGTTTAGATAGGAAAAGGCAACTCATGGTGGGTTGAGCTCCATCAGTGTGATCCCTGAGACAAACCTAAATATCATTTTAGCCATTTCTGATTGACCCCCCTTAGAGGGAACTGGTGGTATTTAATTCATTGAACTACAAAGGCTTGGGCTTCTTCCTATTATATATTGTTATCAGTACTGTTATGTCTTTCTTGGTCTATAGTTCTTGTGGTCAGTCACAGAAGGATTTTGAAAGCCTGCTGGATGCCAAAGGAAGTATATCTGGATTTGGCTAGCGGAAGAGATCTTCAAAGTCAACCTCAGGTGTCAGTGCAGATGTACATGGTGGCTTCTACAATTAGTTCTGATCGTCTGTTAGAGGACTGGTGTGCATGTGTGTCCAGAGGAGAGTGATGGAACAGAGATGAGGTGAAAGGCAAAACTATCTACACTTTGTCAGAGAGAATGAGCATTGCTGAAAATACTAAAACCTCTCTCTCAGACCACATGGTAAACAAGTTCCTCTGTTCCTCCATGAGAAACCTAAAGCAGATTTGGCTGAGGAGCTTCATTTACCCTTTATCCCTGAGACACATTCCCATGTCTCCAGCAGGGACCAGCCAAAGGCAGCTTTCATGGTTCTGTCCGAGAAGAGGTTGCTGGATTTTTGAGAGGTAAGGCAGGAAGGCTGCCCCTTTCTTGCACTTTTCTTTGAAAGACAGCTCTCCACTAGGTTTAGGTTTATCTAAATTCTCCTCCTTACATAGATAAATTCTGTTTTTTCTCAAACCTTAAATTCTGGCATGGCTTTTTTTTTGTTTGTGTACATTTCTCATTTAGCTTGTTGAAATCATGCTCCTTGCAGCATAGGTTATGGGATGAAAATGCACACTGTATGAAGAAAACATTGTCAAAAAGACATGTTGTGCAAAACTAGTGATCTTAACACCTAATTAGGAAAAGTTCTCTAGACCTCTCTATCATGTAACCAATAGCAACTTCTGTCAAGAAAAGCAATTTTCCTAGAGTTGAAAAGCAAAGTGCTGCTACTCAGGCTCCAGAACATTAATTTGCAATCCTAATTCAGTGAGTAGCATGCTGTTTAAAATAGAATGACAAAATGTTCTTTTTTTAAAAAAAACAGTGCAATGAATTGTCCTAAATTGTCCCTAAAGGACAATAACATTCAGAAGTTCCTTGGCACCAATTAGTTTCAATCCAGCCATTTAAATGGCATTTCTTCTACAACTAACATGGTATGTTACAAAAAGTTACATCGCTATTGGAAGGGAATTTACATCCAGCATTAAGGTAAGGGTCCAGAATACTACTGGGATACTTAGCAGCAAATGAGAGATCACAGTTCAGTAAGGTCACATAACCAAATTCCATATTATCCCTTTTATTACATTCAACTAATAAAAATTTGGGAACTAGGGTCTTGCAAGTTTATCGCAGCATTTCAACTTTTTAGTGCCATGTGTAGAATATATATACATACAGAATCTTACAAAACCAGAATAAGAAAAAAAAAAAAAAAAAGAAAAAGAAGCAGCAAAAATGGGAAAAAAAGGTAGTCTTAAACATCAGATGCAAACAGACTGAAAATTGATGTTGAAAGATACGCTTCCATTTTTAATTTGAACCTTCTCAACTGAAGTAGAGCAGTTTAACATTTAGTTTCAGTGAAAAGATTTGCACATCAGACGTTTCACTGCATTATGAATGGGACAATGTTAAAAATGTTTTCACTGCAGCTCCACAGGTCACTGGCATGGGCGTAAGCCAAGAACATACAGTTAAGATTATTACAACATAGCTATTGGTCATGCAGCTAGAGCTCTATGCTAACTAACAACATTTAATGCATAGACAGTGTGGTTTCATTACTGCAAATGAAATGTAAGGGCCCTTTCCTGTATAAAGACAATCCAAGCAAAGTCCGCACCTTTCCACCAGGCTATTAATGGAGGTTTTTTTCCACCAGGATTCAAAAGAAGGGGAACTTAAGGGAACACTCTGCTAGAGCAACATGGTGAACGCAAACCTGTGCTGTGGAAGACTTACCATCATCCAGGTACATCTGGTCCAATTCCTCAGGTTCTCGCTTGATCGTTACAGGTATAGGGGCCAAATTATGATTACTTTCCTCATGCAACTCTGGCAATGACAGTGGTTGGGTTGTTGGAGACTCATTTCTGTGAACCTTCGGCAGTTGCTGCTGCTGTTGACCCATTATGGATGAGTGAGTTGGACTGCAGGACTGCAAATAGGTTGGCTCTTGGGTAACAGATGGAACTGGAGAAGAGGGACTGTTGGGATAGAGTGTTTGTTGATAACCAAGGGGACAGCTACTGCTCAGATGTTGACTCACCTGCGGCTGCAGCATGACGTGAGATGATTGCTCAGGGGGGCTTGGGTGCACAACTATAGACCTTGGCACTTCCTGTATGGTGGGGACACCTCCAGCGGGCTGCTGAAGTCCGAGGTGACTGTGGCCTGGGTTGGGGATGCACTTGTAAGGAGAGGATGAAAGGTCATGCAGCTTGGGGCTTGCGTTGGGAGAAGGTGACATCACAGCATTTCTTTGCTGACAGGAGGCAAAGCCGGCCACGAGGCATGAGCCAGGATCAGGGGGCATCATGATCTGCTGACTGTAGTACGGTTTAGAGAGAGGGCTTAAGCCTTGGTTCATTGGTCCACAGGTTTGAGCAGGCTCATAGTCATCTGTGGGTTCTGTTTTTATAATTGGAACTGTTAAAAGAAAAAAGGTTTTAAATAAACATGAGTTGCGTATTGGTATGATCAAGTTGGCTTGTGGCTAGGATACCCTTTGCAAAACAAACAACGTTGTGAATAAGACTCTGTGTGTCTTTTGCCTAGTTCTCCCACCCTATAAAAAAAATGAATGAGTCATCAGCACAAGAAAGTCACAGCTGGTCCTAATATTGAAAAGGACTATTTTCTTTGGACTCTCCTCCAGCACTAATGTGCTATAAAAATCTATTTGCAAATAGCTGTGCTTCAGTGGAAGCTTTGGACCCAAGGGCTCCATGGATTTGTAGTAATCAAGGCAAGAATTTTAACTTGGCTAGACTACTGCATTTCTACAGCTACCAATGGCCCATTTGATAAATGTCTGTACACGCAGTAAACTGGAACATAATAAGGTAGAGATGGGACTTCCAGAGTTCAATGAAAATAAAGTTGCAAAGATACATGACAAAGTGATACGTACAAGAAGTTTTCAATTATGAGGATAATTTAAAAAGAGTTTGTTTAGTTTTTTACATAATTGCATCTGATTTTTGCTAATGCCAGGTCCTAACAAATGTTAGTCAGTCTCTGGCTACCAAGAAAAACTGATTCTTGTTTTAGACCTCTGCTTGCTCTACCCACTGTCGCAAACGATATCCTAATTGAGCTGTCACACCTCTTAAAACTACCAGAATACGGACAGAAAAGATTGTCAGTAAGCATCAACCCAGTCATGACAAATGCAGAGCTGCTTTCTCCAATCAAAGAAAGATCCTTTCTCAAATCAAAGTGTCTTTTCAACATCTGCTTTCTCTTTCAAACCAAAGAGAGGTGTCTTTGAAGCTTCTCCTACAACAGATGCAGTGCACAGGTAAAACTGACCCACTTTCTCTGTCAGGAAAATTACAAATAATAGAGCCAAGCTAGACTCTAGATGTATTTTTTTTCTAGACAGGTGCAACTCTAATGCATACAATGATCTAGTATGGACGCATAGTGGCATTTATCCTCTTTCTAAAAAATTTCTGGTGACACTAGTGAATATTTTTCATAATATTCTAATAATCAACCCATTGTGGCATGAAGTTAATAATGAAACATCTTTTCACAACTCAGCTCAGATACATGTGTGTTGCACGAGTGTCTTTGACTGTATTTTTATTTGCATGTGTTTTACAAAACACTTACACATTTTCCAGCCATTTATTATGTTTGTGTATGAGTCTTTTTGAGCCCCTTAAAATGCACGTGTCCATCTGTACATATAAAACCTCTTTTAACACTCACAGATTCTCTTGGTGGTGAATGCACTTCACTACCCTTGTTTTACATTCCCCCAGCCCCTTGTTAACTTTGTTTCTTTTATGTTCTTTTACATGTAGATGCTTGCAACACTTGTTTCAAGATTCCTAGCACCCTAGTAAAAACAGCTCTATATATGTAACAGATGCACAGGTGCTGCTCAACACAAATAGGTAAGGTGTGATGGACTGTCATTGGATTTCTCATAATCTTATTTTCACCAGCTTGTGTGCTGCACACTGTAGCAGGGCTACTAATGCACTTGGTTGCAGAGAAGCAGATTCCAGGTTCAGTGACAGCTTTACAAAACCCCTATCATACCCTTTAGGAAAAGTCAAGACTGAAGAAACGCACCTAGATAAACACAGCAACTCAGATATTGGAAGAAAATACCTTTAACAAGTTCCTGAGCTAGCAAATATTCTCACATGTTTTATATTAGGTTCACTGTGCTAGCACTAATCACAGCACAGCTGGAAATATGATGGTTGTTGAACACTGAATTTTCCCAATATATCACTATTATAGAAACACCTGTGCTAAATAATTCCAAGCTCAACCACTGGCAATATAACTCCAATAAACCCTGGAGTTGTCTGACTTGTTATAACCTGGGGAAGGATTATAGCCCTGGTGGCAGGCAGGCTGGAGGCTTTACAGAAGGCAGGTTCCTGGTCTCAGGCTGGCTTTCCACTGTAAGCTCTTCTGCTGCACACCTTTGCTACCTGGTGCGCCAAACACATTTTTGTCACTTCAGTCTGAGTTTTTTCTTTACAAAAACAATGCCATGGGGTCCATTTGGAGGTCTGGTTAGTGGTCATGAATATTGTGAAATTTTTTGTGTGTGTTGCTACATTGAAATACAAATACTGCAGCCAATGGAGGACCACCAGCAAGTCCTGCTCTGCACGAGGTGAAGGACTCATGGGTGGCAGGGACTCTATTACACACCTGTTAGTCCAAAATCTCACTTGGAGATGGTGACAGCAGCCAAAGACACTCCTGGTGCCCACAATTCAGAGGGAAAACAGGGACTGGTCAAGGCTAGTCAGGGTTGTTTTGCTTTGAACTAATACTTATGAGCATCAGTTATTTCATGTAATGGGAAACCAATTGTCTTTAAATGGACAAATACTATCTGTGCTTATGCTTAGAGCTGCCTGAACTTGTTCAACTGAACTGTCTTCATTACCTTTTTAAATGTGTTTTTTCAACACAGTAAAGAAAGTCAGCCCTTGCTCAGTTTCATATATTGTGTTTGTATGCTAATCTCATCACTAGAATAAGAATCACAGCGGAAGACAGAAAAAGTATTCCTGCTGAAATGGTGAAGGGATTTTTATCTGACTTTTCAGTGTTTTTCCAGCTGCATAGACATTAACCCTGTGCAAAGTGAGCGCAAGCATCATACAGACTGGGATGGCAGCCACTCAACCCCCTTAAAAAAACAGCAAAAGTCTTCATGAGGTACCAGTTTGAAGAAGGAAGGTCTGTAAGATTTTTTTTTCCCCAAGAAGAAACCATAACTAATGACTTAGATGATCAGATGATCTGGAATCAGACCTGTAAAGCTGAGCATGTCAGAAGAAACGTAAGAGATTAACATTCCCTCTTGCGGCCAAATCTCTACTTCAGTCAACATTAATAACTATAGTACTTGACTTGTGGAGGACACAATACCAGAAATTGCTACATTACATCAGTTAATGGCTTATTGATGCTACTCTGTCCCATTACCTGCTTCTCTCCCCAGCTTATGCATCTTAAACAAACGGAGTAACAAAGGCCAAAAATCTTTGCCAATGTTTGTATTTGCAAACTCAGTTCAAACTACTTGCGGGTCTGATCTGGTCATTCTGAAAATACTTTGATTGTGTCAGAAGTTGGTGTAAATCACCTTATGTTCTTTCTTTGAAAGGGCAACTGTTTTCTTCCACTTTTCAAAGGACTTTAGAGGGCCTGAAGTAAGAGCTGTGGGTATTTCAAGGCACAAACCAATGCAGGAACAGCCTATAACTGTATTCACTGGCTACCCACTTACCATCACAGTGTCTAACATGTTACTCAAACACTGCAATGAGGCTACAAGGAACTAACACACCCTCATCCACTGTCTCACTGACTTCTGGTGAACTGAGATGCTCAGCTGGGGTGGGCAACCACGCCTGACTTAGAACGGGATACAAACCTTAGTACCCACCTTCACTGTTTTCTCCAAGATAAGAAAATCATAGAATACCCTGACTTGAAAGGGACCTTGAAGGATCAAGTTCAAATCAGGGCTCTGCACAGCAGAACCCTAGGCAGTTCACAGGGGAACCAAACCCTCTGCACAAGACAACACAGCAGACAGCACTGTTCACAGGCCAGCTGGGCACTTGTCACACTTATCTACTGACTCATGCTTGATGAACTGCCAGTCTTTACAAACCCAAAATCATAAAAGGGGGTTTGAGCCCTGTTATGCACTCCCATGGAGGCATGGTAAGCTAGCTGCCATAACACACATCCACTTCCATTGTCACTGACTTCCACAAGTGAGTTTTTCACATAGGGAGATGCAATGTGATACAGACAGCACGGCTAATTTTCTCAAGATTAATATTTAACAGAGAACAGTATTAGCCTAACTAACTTCTAGCTGAAGTATTTTAAATCTTGAATGACTTGGTAAAACCCTACCAGCTAAAAGAGACACTCCTAGTCAGTCACACAGCAGGCCTGGGCTGGCAATTAACTGCAAAGCCCTACAGCTGTTCAGAACCTGTGAGCACTTTCAGCAGAAACAGTCACTTCTCAAATCCAGCAGAAGCCATACCAAACAGCAACAAGCATTCTGTCTCAGAACTGCTCGTGGTGCTGAGGTAGCACCCACTCTTGCAGACCCTCAGCTGGCTAAAACGAAAAACTGTGACTGAATTTGTGATACACTGAGACTCGCCTATAATAAACTGCAGCAATGAAGTCAGAATTTGTGAAATTGTGAACACAAAAGATGAGACTCTTTCTATGTATGTTCAGACTCAGAAGTCATATTATTCATTTAAGAGTGCTGAAGGATCTGGCCCTCACCTTAAAAATGTAAAAAAGAATGCAAGTTTGGTACAGTGAAATTTTAAATGCCTGTTACTTCACAATGCATTAGGTCAGCTGACAGACGGTTTTAAACAGTCCTTGATACTGAATATTAAAATATGACAGAGGTCACTGTTCTAAATTGGTCTGATAAGCAAATTAATTTCTAATTGGTTTTCAATGGTTTGGTGATGCCTTCTCAGACTCTGAACTCATGTCATTATGTCATCTAATTTAATATGAAGTTCTGAGAACCAAGCATTGGCAGCAGCCCTAGCTATAAATCAAAGCTTCTTACTCAGAGAGATCAAGGTTATGACATCATACCAAGGCACTGGTGGAAGACAATGGTCCTTCTGTGTGTGTCTGAATCTGGGAGAAATATTTCAGCCAGTTCTGCAAGCCCACATTTAAATGAAAGGCCTTTCTAGCAGGTAAAAAGTTAATATATCAAACCCAGAAGAAAAATAATAAATCATGCACATTCAGTAAAGGGAGTCAGAAAGTGCTCAGATTTAAACTATATATATTTTTTGACAATTCTAACAAGCATGTGTTTGTTTTTGCACTTCAGCAATCCAGGTGGGTTTTTAAACTTTTTTATTCTTTTGGAGGGGGAAGTTATTAAAATATGTGAACTGAAAAAATAAAATCTTATCAATTAAACAGATGTTTATCCTGATTAACATTTAACTATCAAATTCCCATTTCCATGTAGTATTATCAGTGTAGGCATTTATGGCACTAAAATGTATTTATTTTACCCTTAAGTTTGATTGAACTTATTCAACAAAATAGCTTCCTTTCACGGTGCAGACTATGATTTAGTTCCCTGGCACCTGCACAGAGATTTTAGTTAAGGATATGAAAATCAAAACACCACTTTTTTCACCATGTGCACACACACATTTCTTCAACTTCTGGACTAAATGTCTGGCAATTGGTAAGAATTTGGGATGAGACTTTCAAAGAGAGCTGAGGATTTAGCTGTCTAAATCTCCATTACTGAGTTGAGCTCTGAAAGGTTGTTTGTGCCCTTGAAATCCTTCCTTGTCAGTCAGTTTTGATACTGGGAGCACACCTTCAGAAGGCACTGCACTGCTCACCCCAGCGCCTGTCAGTGCTTTGCTGCTGGTTGACCAGAGACTAATTAGGGAAGTGGACACATCTCCATGTACAGTTTAGCCACTCTGGATTTGTGCAAAGACAAAATCCTGGCTGCTGCTGCAGCACTGGCTGGATCCAGCATACTTGAGGCCTCACCCCTTGTTCTGACTGTGGAGCAGCTGGTGTTGGGGAGAGGCAAGGAACTGGCTACCCTCACAGAACATAACCCCTGCCCCAGTACCACCCGAGCCGCATGCTGAGCAAAACTTTCTGAAATGCTCTGCCAACATATGTGCAGCAGTGGCAATCTCAGGGACAAGGGATGAGCACTCAGTCCCAGAGATCTTGTGAGACAGTCAACTACAGGGACCTGTGCAGATGCTGTCTGTGAACTTGGGGCTTTCCCTAGGCACCTATTAAACCAAAACATTTTTAAAGGTCAAGCTGCGATCAAGCCTTTGCCTTTAGTTACTAAATCCAGCACATGGTGACTCAGACACAAAGGAAGCCTCTTGCTATCATGACACTGCAGGGAGCACACGTGTGTGTGCAACTTTTATCTGCACAAGTATCTGTTGCTAGTACACTACTACTGGTGCCACTCATCGGGAGGCTAACTCTAAAACTTGCCTGCCTGCCAGCCCTTTTTGGGTTTTGTGCATAGATTTTTACAGGTTCAGATGAATATGTACAGTTTTATACAAGAATAGCTCCGGAGAGATGGAAATTTTGTGCATATACCTCACCACATAATCTCGGACAGTGACATTATCTGATTTGGAAGTGCTTTCCAGCTAACTCATTTGCTAAATGCTTTTCAACAGCTGTTAAACTATTAGGTTATTCTACACATATTTATGAGAAAGAAGATTATATGGCAGCTTGTTGCATGCCCTGCTAAACCAGGTGGGGAGAAGTAGAAGGTAGATGGAGGACATTTTGGGTTGTGCTAGTACGGAAGATTATGCATTAGCCTTCTTTCAAAAGAAAGAGATAAAAATTCTTCAAAGGCACAATCTTCCACCATAACACTTTGTTAAATCCTGCAGTGTTGAATAGGAAAATCAAATCCTGTGATATGCCCACGTGGGCTGCTCTACTGCTGCTTCCACTACTACTGCTGCCTTCAACTGGATGTTTAACTGTGCACAACACCAAGTCTGCACTGGCCACGGCTTTCTATGTCGCCTCTTTCAGACACTAAAATTCGCTGGGCTGAGGTTGTTTTTGATGATGCTATACAACATTACATCACCAGTGCTGACTGCATGTGATTGCATATGAAATCACTGGGAAGCAAGGCAAGGAGTCCTCAAAATGCTCATGCAGAGGAGTTCAATGACCAAAACTACAGGCTGGATTTTTTTTCATCTGAAGGGGAATATTTGAAAATTGAGGTACTGACAAAAGATAATTGTATGCACTGGAAGATTGCTGATGGCGAGACACAGCCAGGGGCTTCTATATAGCGCTTGTCCACCCCTGCCTTTCTCAGGACAATCATACAGATGATGCTTTTTCCTGGCCTTCCAAGTGAAGGTGGAGCACCGCAGAGAGGCAGCATTCTTCATATGCCTCTCCACACAGATCAAGACAGACTCTGTCTGCAGGTCAGATGCAGCTGGCACTCTGTCTGACTGCTGAAAATGGATGTCACCTGGATGAAGTGTGGCCAATGCACGAAGCATGGGCAGCTCCAGTGGGTACCCAGAGCCTGAGGGTGTAATGCTGGTGAGTGCAACACGTGCCTCCTCTGCTTCTCCACAGACATCCCATGGCTCCTGGATCGGAGTGGAGGGGCTGATACACCCAGTGATGATGAACTTCGTGATTGTCATACATGAGAACAGGACTCTGACAAAACTTCACCTGCTTTTAGTTACTCTGCTAAATGTCAAAAGTAATAATCAGCCACTGAGTAGCCAAAATTAAATAAACTGTGTCAGTGTATAGTGTAAAATTAGTATCTGTGATTCCTAGTTTCACCTAAAATAAAAGTTCCCTGGGGCCAACCTTCTACCCCATCCCTTCTGTTGCCATGTCCTGCCATGTGCTGGCTTTGCAGAAATCCAGATGCTCCTGGGGATGAAAACACCTCCAGCAGGTCCAAGGCTCCAAGCCTGACTCAGCCAGCTCCATCCCCTTGTTGAGGCTGTACTACCGCAGCCACCAGTTACCGTCCCTGCACAAGACAGGCCCTGCATTTGGCCCTGCTCCCCCAGATCACCATAGCATAAAGGACTAGACCAATAATTTTGCTGACCTCAAGCAGGAAAATTCAACAAATAATGAGAGGTGAGAGGTGTCAGGAGACAACCAGCACAAGCCACATGCTGTGTAACACTAGAGTGGCAACACTTTGCATCCTCATTTCTGCTAAAGGGGCTGATGTCACCTTTTAAGTTAGAAAATGAGATGTGGGCAGAAGGGCTGAGGTGAAACAGATGCATGTCTGCTCGATGCAGCCACGAGAAAAATGTTGTTGCACCCATATGTATGGTGGGCAGTGGATAATTTTGGAGCAGAAGCAGTAAGTCAGGAGAATGCTGACAATAATGTGCCATAGGCAGCACACATCCTTTTCAGATGTACACCAAAGGGTGGTCCTGCAAGGAGTGAGAAGTAGAAATTAATGATCCTTATGGAACCCTTCCAACTTGAGATATCCTACAATTCAATTCTACAATGTTAAGAGCTTCACTTCTGTGCCACTGGGCTGTAAACCACAATACTGAGGCACATCTAGTCACCACAGGCAGGCTCTCAGCACAACTCCACACCCACAGATTCAAAGGACTTCTGTCCCCACCAAGTCACTGTGGGCAGGTTTTCAGAGGAGCTCAACATCTTGGAGACTTGTGCAGATGACCCCAGGGAGGCAAAGGAATTGCAGAAAAGCTGTACCTGTCAGCGGAGGCTGTGCAGTTGGAAATCTGGTCCTGGGGGTAGCGAAATGCATCTCAAAGCAAAAGTGACTCAGAATATCAACACCATTTTAATAAATACCAGAGGCAATGAAATGATCTTTTAATAATGCTTTGACAATTAAGAAGCCTGACAGAAACAGAAACTGGAAATACTTTATCATCAACTCTTTGCAAAAGCTTGTTTTTCATTCCAGCAGAAGAAACACATCAACTTTCCTTCTTCCTTTTTATTAAATATTTTGCTGGACAAACAAGCCTGTCTTTGGTTAGTCAAATATAATTTCTTATCTAAATAAAATTCAAAGAAAAACTTTCCCGTGTTCAACGTTCTTGATATCAATATTTGTTGGATGAAGAAAACATAGAGAGCACTCGCTCCTATCTGCAAAAGTAAGTTCTCGAAGATATTTCCTCTATTTTTTTTACCTACTTAAAAGAAATCTACACAGACAGAAATCTAATCCTTATCATTCATTCTTTAAAGTCTTCTGAGCAGGAGAACTCCTTCAGCTTTCTTAGATGAAAACACAGGATTTGGAACCACAGCATACACGCCTGTGTTCTTCTTCAGACTCTCCAGGTTAGTTTAACCCTGCAACGTGGTTTTCCAAAATGTTCTGCTGCATGTAATGGAGCTGCAGAGCCCCCCTGCACAGAGCTGCAGCAATGGAGGCACTTTAAAAGCTGGACATCCAAGCTGCTCATTGTGCTCTGCTCAGACTCCTGAGCAGTGTCTGCTCCAGACCCTTCCTGCTCAAATTCTGAAGGGATGTGGCAATGTGAAATGTATCAGTACTTACCATATGAGCTGCAGGAATTCACCTGTGCCAGAATGGTATGGAAACTACTTATATTTCTGCACCAGGCATGTCTGTGGAGGAGTCTCAAGAGCCTACAGCCTGCAGGCTCCAGGACAAAACTGATATGCAATTGCTCAGTGATGCGTATCAATACTAAAAAAAATGACATTACAGTCATTTTTGTACAATATAAGCTAATACAGGATTCAGGAGTTCCTCAAATTTAGCAGAATAGTAAAGCAAAATTTCAATTAAAAGTGGATTATGAATACTTAGGTTTACAGTCTATCCCAAGCCAAAGACTTAAGCAAGCCCGTTTTCAAGACCTCGGCTCCTTTTGCGAAGCATCTACTTTCTGTTTTGTTTTGTTATTTAAACTTTTGATTTACAGAGCAGTAAGATTTTCATTTTTACAGCAATTTTTTTATTTCTGAAGCTCATCTTCACCAAGTAAGAAGCTCATCTTCCACCAAGTAAGTCCCTTCTCTGCCAAACACTTGAGCTAACAGAGGGAAGGTACAATCCTGCCACATCTCCGCAGCACGGGAGAAGCCCTGTGGTGGTGAAATAACACTGCTGGAGAAGGCAGCTTGTGCTGGCTGCACGTCACAGAGCTGTACTCCATGGAGATGCTATAGGACCATCCATGGGAGATGGGATGAGTGAGGTCACGTGTCCCTGGATCCACTGGCTGTTTTCCCCTAGGGAATGAGGAGAAACAGGAGCTACAGGAAAAATCCCCATATTGCCCCACGGTGGGGGTGGGAGCTGCACAGCAAGCCCATGGCTCTCCTACTGGTCTGCATGTGCCCACACCCACCCCAGCAGCACAGCCAGAGGGTTCACACAATATTTAGGCTTGAGCCCACATTTGGTATTTTGCTTTGGCACAGTCCAGTTGAGCTGTAAAATATATGTCTGATGTGCATCACAAAGCTTTTAAAAGCTCCCTCACACAGAAATACCTGCAAAACTATGGTAGGCACTGAAATGTAGCATTTGATTAGTTCTAAAGCACAGAAGATGAAGAAGCAGCCTACAAGATACCATCTCATTTGTGTAAAACCACATCTTATACTTCATGATCACTCTGACATTTGCTTGTCAAAACCCTACACCTTCTCTGTTTGTGGGATCTGTTAAAACAACAGATAAAGTGTTATCTGGGCCAAAATCCTGCTTATCCCATCTACATTTTTTTTACACTGATCACCCAGTGGTTCTTGACTCAGGTAATTTTTTCTGCATGACCTAAACTTACAATGCCTTGAAACACTAAAAGAATGTTGTGACTGGAATCAAATGAAGCCTAAAATGACTCCTGGAAATACAGCAGCATAAATGACTGATTCAATCACTGTACATGGTGTCTAAATACATAGTGAAGGTGATTGTATCTATCTTTGAAAGGCATGATGGAAAAAAATACCAGCCGCAGAAGAGCAAAACCTTACAGCTGTAACACAGGCATTACAACATAAGCATAATAAAAGCATACTATACTATTAATTCTGATGATTGCAGAAGCACATTCACTTTTACCAGTGTTATGGGAGAGGCTGCAAAGAACACAACATGTTTTTCAATTACCTATTTGCACATATACACATGTATTAAGAGAATGTGAACGGAGAACCAAACAGGAATGGAAAGAATATTTACTAGGAATACCTGCTTTCCTTTACCCTACCATGGTATTACATTTTTTCTTTCAGGTTTCCTCATGCTGAAATGAAAAGATTTCACTTGAATTTAAATTGGTACAGCAGACTAAATAAGGTTCCTAATGTCTTCAACAATTACCATAATTAAAGATGCCATTGCAGAATAAAGCCTAAGCTGGTTCCCTGCTGTTACTAGGTCTGTTGTTACTAGGTATGTATTCCCATTTCTTCACATCAAAAGAAACACCAAATGTTCCAAACACAGAATAGTGATAGCATAAACCAACTCTGCAGGAGTGCACACTATTCCCAGGGTTTAGAATACAATGGTAACAAAAGGCCTATGTAAAGGCTGGAGGGAAGATGCTGCTTAATAAACAGCAGCTAAGAAGAGGCCTGAATCTGAAATATTTATGAGGGTAACTTGGGTGACAAGGCAATACCTGATTGCCTCTACAACTGATTTTTGTTGCTGAAAAGTGTTGTGAAAGAGAATAACAACTTTTTTTTTCCAATTTAAGAGACGAACAGTCTTTAAATATACACAGACATCCCCACTGGGAATGAAGTTTGCATAAGTAGGCTGATTCAGTGAAGCATAGCTACACAGAACATATGCAATAAGCACTCTGTTGCCATGTCAGGTTTCCTGTATTCTTATTTTTAATTTAAGTCCCAATACAAGTGTACACATGCTAACTGGGTGAAATTCCAAATGTGTACTTTATGCAATTTCACCTACAAAAACTTAGCATGTCTCTTCAACTCATGTGACATGACTTGAATATTTTGTTGGTATTTCCAATAGAAGGATTATTTTTGCTTGGAAAGTCTACAAAAAAGCATAGCTTGATCGCTTTTTCTAATTCCTCTTGCTTCCCAAACAACAACAACAACAACAAAACAACCACCCTTCTTTTCCTACTTTCCCCCAAAGAGTGTTCTCAGGATAAAGGCCATTTCAAATAATAATTTAAAAAAGAAAATCTAAATTTACTAACTATTAAAATCTTCATACAAGTTTGCTTGGAATTCAGCTATCATGAGTGACTTTATTGTCACTTCACAGCTACCAATATAAGCTCAAAATAAAAATATTGGCACGCGTTTGTGAACATTTCCCATCCATTAAGCATTTTACATGGAGCACTCCGATCTCTACCCATGTTGTCCATCTCAATTTTTACCCTGTGCAAGGCAGTAAGGTACGAGATGACTGCAAGGAGAATCCACACACCACCTCCAGCTCAGAGTCCAGCATGCTTAAAATATTTTGGTGTGAATTTAGAAATGTTATTTGAATGCATTTTACCCTCTAGGGTTAGAAAGTCAAACCAAGGGTTGACAGCAGCTTAGCAGAGAGCTCAGTGCCTTCACAAACATCTGAGTTCATGCTGTGGCTCCCAAAAGCAGAAGTCCTTGTTTCAACAGGTCTCTGCCACCAATGCAAATGGAAATAACCTGCCAAGGTGGTCTTCTGTGTGGGCAGCAGAGACAAAGGCAGCTCTCCTGGATTTATTCTCACTCTCATAGCACCAGGTATACTTCCAAAATAGTCAAATTACTAAAGAATTATTAGAACCATGCATCATCATTATCTCTCACTTTTACTAGCAGAGATAAGGAATTTGTTTTGTTACCATTAGCAGGAAGATAGGTGAAAAGCTGGTACTGGCTTCTCTTTCTTTTCCCATTGCAGACATAGAAGTTGACCTGAACAGGGCTGGTAATTCTCTGATTGCGGAAAGGCGGTATCTCAACCACCAATGAATTCTACAAAAACAACAAATCAGAAAGTCAAGGTACAACTAAGGCAGTCTAGCTGTACAATAGTATTGAAAATTAACCCCAAGAAAGAAGAGAAACACTCTCTGAAGGGAAACTGGTGGGCTTTATGGGCAAGGATGGCTTCCCACTAACCCCAGTGCCCACGTCAAGGATTCTGGAAGTAGACAAATTATTTTAGCTTGGCTCAGATCTTTACAAAATCACTAGCCTTCTCTTCTTCCCTTTGGACAGCAAATACGCTACTGCATATGGACAAGGCTCTATCCAGCCTGCCTCTGTCAAGAATCTGGGACCACAATCAAATTGTGGTCTCTAACTCAGCAGGAGAAAGCACAACGGCTCAGTTGGCAGGTCATCCCTGATATATCTGAACCTAACACTATTTCCTTTGAAAGGCATTATGACAGCACTACTCAAATATTTCCATTTTCCACAGTGAGATATAATTTTATATAATGACTCAGGCAGTTTTAAGCATTGCTAGCTTCTGTGCATGGGAGATTCATTGTTGCAAGCACATCTAGTGCAACATAAAAAAGGGTTGGAGAATGTGTAGATGATCTTCCACTGTCAGAAACCAAATGCTCCAGCATGGGGCTAAGGAATGACTTAGCTTCTAGGGCATCAGCTTACATATATGCACAGTGAATCTGCTATGACCATCAAAACCTCCCTTGGTGCTTTTTGAAAGAGGAACAGGGAATTATCTTCTTAGCATTTGGCCTGAATTCAGCTGAGATCTTTAAATTGTTTGCCTGCAGGTTTGCAAGTATTGCATATCCCTGCAGACGTGGAATAGTGGACGTACTTCCCACTTAGAGTCATGGCTGAGGGAGCCACACTTCTCCAATGTGGAGCTGATCTCCTGTGAGGGGACTCATGTTTCTTCTGCTGAAGATAGAGAAAAGCCAAGGAAAATGATCAGAAATTGCTTTGGGAGCAGCGGAAAGAACTGACCCAGCAAGACAAAAGATGAGCAGATGGAACTGGCCCGTCCCAGACAACGAAAAAATATTTTCCAAATGGTCTCTCCTACTTTTGGGATAGCTTCCAGCGAAGGCTTTTTACCCCATGCTCACGTTAAAGAAAGATTTCCAGGAGGGGAGGCCTAAGTACTTGTTCTGTTTCAGTGCCAAAGCCTTGGAAATCCCTCTTTAGTAACAGTACTGGAGAAAGCAATATATATTTTTCATCTTGATGTTAAAATATTTAAGGCAGACTTACTGGCTTGCACATTTCTTTGTCGGTTTTGGCTTCCATTTCCCACACATGGTGACCATCTAAAAGACAAAAGAAAAAGATATCTAGTTCTTTCCTTTTTTCTTTCCCAAGCCAAGAGAGGAACAACTTTCACAAAAACAATCTCTTTGAAGGGGCACTGCCTATGTGAAAAGGAGCTCTCACAACACATTGCCCAAAGTGTTGTCCAACTAAGAGACCATCTGGGTAACCTGTGACAGGAACCCCTTCAGCTTTTCTGAAGGGAAGAGCCACAATCCAGAGTGCATGATACTGTAATGAGGGAGAGCCACTGGGAGTTTTCTCTGCCACTAGCCTGGACAAAATATGCAACTGTTCTACATCTCAATTCACTGAACTTTCAGACAAAAATACTGCTACTTATGATGCCTTTTGAACACCACCTAGGCTCTAAGTCATATTCAATATTAGTATTAAACAATACAAAAAGAAAGGTAGTATTAAGGAAGCTACTCAGCCATGCAGGATTTGATTTTAATATACTACTAGTCTAGCTTGTCATGATTCTGCTACTTGGGTCAAAAGGCAAGGCCATAGGCTGGGAAATACAGCTTAGACACCATTTTGAAGTTGGTTTTGCTCAGCTACAGTGGTCCCACTTCTGGAGCTGCTTTTAGTGGTATGTTGGGTCCTCCAAATTTACTGAATTTCTGTTTTCAAGCAAACACAGATTTAAGCCACAACTATAACTTTTTCTGGGAACAGGTCATTTGGAAGAAACTAGCTTTGTCTGGTCATTTTTCCTGCACATTAACTGATACAGAAATCACTGGAAAACAAGGTGAGCTTTTATTTCCTTGTATCTTCAGACCTCAATAGGAAAGAAACAAGATAAATAATGCAGAATGTATGGTTTCCATTCTGCAGACCTAGAAAAACACAAATGAAAGGCCATAGGCAGACTGCTGGATAAGCTGGGCAGTGGAGACACATGCAGCTTCATGAGTCCCACCACTGTCAGATGTTACCAAAGTGAAGGGGAAACGGAGACTTTATGTCATCTCTTTTGTACATTTATTGCAGCATTGGGACATGCAAATGCAAATATTAGTTATTTTGAACTTCATCACATGGACATGGGCCTGCCTTAGAAAAACAGCCCTCAGAAAGGTAGAGAGTGAATGCACTTTTTCTTTTTGCTTTGCTTTCATGGCCAGGATGGAGGTGACGCATTTAGAACTCCTTGATTTATTACAAATGCCTGTAAATAATATTTTTGTGTACAGCTGTCCTACCGTGAAAGGAATGCTGCTGAGGGACTATCCCTGGCAATTGCTTTAATGTCCAAAACCCCTTTCTTTTTAATGTATGGAAAGAAGCACAACACGAAGGCTGCCTCACAAATACCACAGTGGATTTGGCAGGTCTTTCCACAGGAAAACAATTAGCAGATCTTCCCTCAGTTTCTTCCTACATTTTAAATTGTGATGCTGGAAGAGGAATCCCTTTAATTGGTACTGCCACGTTCAGCTGCAGAGAGAGAAGGTGCAGCCAGACCATGCTTGAGACTCCTTAACGATTCCTTTGGAGAGTGCCAGAATTGAAGTAGGCTTCTTGGGAGGACTGGTACTTCACAATTTATCCAACATATGCTTCCCCTGAGCTGTCAGTAGAAAACCCTGACCAAAATTTGCCAAGCCAGGACACATCCCCTGTCTGGTAGCAGCCTCCTTTATCTCCAGCCTGTGTAGCACTCCCTCCCTGCCCCTAATTAATTCAATCAGCTATAAAAGCAACACAACGCTGACACTATCACACATTTTGTGAAGTGTAGGAACTTCTCCTTTGTAAGGGGGCTGTTATTTTTTAAAACGTACAGACGTCCAGACTAGTAGTTAACATGTGTTCAATTTGCCTTTGTAAATGGATTACCAGAAGTTCAGGTTTTTTGCTATGTTTAATTTGTGCTTTGCAAGACGAATGATCTGATTCAGGTTTCTGGTTTTTATTTCCTGCCGATACTTCAGGAAAATTCAAAATGACTCCATCTCCAGCTACTCTTTCAATTATTTCATGCAGCATTGCCTTTATGCATTTTTGAAATTTTTATGATGACAAAAGGAGTTTGTTCAGAAATATTTTAGATGCTGTAATCTAAACTATTAGGAAAATAAAAATCCAGAGCCATGGCTTGTCTTTGGAAGCTAGTAAGAACAATACGGGTTTTGCTCCAAGAAGTTCCCTTGGGACTGTCCAGACCATCAGCAACTGAGGGGAAAGGAAAGAGAGGAAAGAAGTAGGGAATAGACAACTAATTAACAGCTAGTGACATTTCATTTAACAAAAACACAGGGAGCAAAAGTTGTTATGAAGCAAGAGACAAAAAAAAAAAAAAGAAAGAAAGACAATTCCTCATATTACGTCTGGTGAACCAAGAGGGAAATCTCAACGCCCACGGACTGGGACCAGCTCCAGGAGGGAAACCTTAGACCACTATGTCAACCTTTTACAGTAAACATGTTTTGCAGGTCTAAACAGTTCA
>VWZV01015684.1:100973-161476 GCA_013397155.1 Irena cyanogastra | reverse complement strand
AAAAAAAAAAAAAAAGGAATAATGGCTTTGGAATGGTCTGTGGGAGGCCTAAGCCTCAAGATAGTCCGCCTGTGCCGGAGAAAATGGTTTTGCCCCAGTGCCCATCCGCTGGGGAGCCTGGCGAGCAGGCGGGATGCCGCCTCCTGTCAGCGTGTGCTGGAGGAGTGAGGGCTGCTCGCCCACAAAAGTTTCCATTGTACGCCTGCCACATCTGCAGCAACGCGCCTGGTCTGGGCCTGAGGCAACTCCCTCCTGGCCGCCAGCCAACCCAAGTACACCAGAGCAATTTATACCTTTCCAAAATGCAAATAATTCAAATTACAGACATAACACAAAGCTGAAGCAGACACATTTCAGGCATTCCGGTTAAAGTTTGCTCTCTGGAATTACCGTACCCAAATGGGCAGTTGTTATACAGGGAAGGGGGGGAGACGGAGTCAGGAGAGGAAGGAGAGGAGGAGGCATGAAGGAAAAGGGGAAAGGCTTTTCCAAAGGGCTTATTTCATTCCCTTTCATTTCACTATTTACTTTTACGAACTAATAAGAAGCGTCTTCTCCAAACCAAATGCCTAGCTTTACTTTGGCATTTTGAAGATTTATACTGCAATATTTTGAAGAAAAAGACAGTTCTTTATATAGCTAAAAAGTTGGGTCAAGGTATTATACTGGTGTCTTATGTTTTGTGGGGCTTTTTTACCAAATGGAAATAAACCCAAAACATCCAGGCACAGAATGGCAGGGCAGGAGCCCTGCAGAGTCTCTGGTGGAGTGCCCTGCTCCCTCACTGCCAGCAGCAACAGCCATTAACCCGACAGAGCCAAGGCTTCAAGGGGGAACCACTCACGGGCATGGGCTGGATGAAGGACCCTCAAATCCCTCCTCCTCCAAAAAGGCAGCGGCAGTGCTGGGGGAAGGAGAAGCTGCTCTCACCCGTTCTGCACAGGCTGGAGGCTGTGCTGACAGGTGGCCATCAGCACTACTGCCAGCTGAAGACACCAGGTTGGTCAGGAAGCCTGACATTTACAGACCCATCCCTGTTATTTATAGCCATCCCTGCTCCGTGTGTGCTTCACCACCATCCGCTTCTGCCTTGTTTTCTTCGTCACCGTGAAACCTGAAGCACCTGGGATTGCTAATGACGAAAATGCTGTGAACCTACATGTTGTGGGGAGTGGATTTTCAGCTCTGCAAAGCATAAACACCCTGTTTTAACATGGGGTAGCTGAACAGTGAATGGGCTTTTGTAGCCTGCTCTTATCGGCCGGCCGCTCGCTCCGGCGTTGAAGGAAACTGCGCACAACTCCAGAAGTAAAAATACTCTAATTCATCAGGGAATTCCCTGCAGTATGAGTCACCAAGCAGCTTCCCCACCACACCCAGCTACAAGATTTCCACATAAAAAGGCACTGTAAAGGTCTATTTTAACACAGAAGCAGGGCTAAAAAGTAGTTGTATAAGTCTAGCAGCTTCAGTTATTCACTCATAGAGCCTTGCAGACCATGACATACAAATTTTCCTCATGGAAGAGCAACACAAAAAGCTGTAAAGACCTTCCAAAGACATCTTGGTAGCATCTTCCCCTCATCACTGCCCATTCAGAGAGATCCCCTGGGGCTTCTAGGGCTGGATTTACCTTTGTATCTCAGGGAACTGCAAGCATAGTGTCAGGGGTTTGCAAGCTCAAAACAGTCAAACCACCAGCATAACTTTCCAAAATGATGGATTGCAGAAAAGGAGAAGAATATACAAATGCAAAAAAACCTAAGCTTGGAAACTCAGGAGGGTATAACATCTGGAAACCACTTAAATCTTGCCTCTATGAAATGGGCATAATGGGAACATTCAGATATATTTAAGTGATTCCACTTTACTACAGGAGATTAAATCAGTGGAGATTCTTTAGTGGACCTGTGCTCACTTGAGGTATAAGAATTGACATTATCTAGGATTTCACTGCCTATACACAGGGTACATTTTATATTCTTTCAGTCTGTGCTTCAACACAGTTTGACTGCACTGGCTGCACTGTAAATCTGTATTTAAATTCATATATTCCAAGTAAAATGGTGAAACAAGCCCTACTCTCCCAAAGGAACCCACTACTTGATTAATGTGTTGTGAGATTACCCCGAACAACAATTCCTGTGTTACAGCCCAGATTACTTTAACATGTCCACAACAGGCAGGGCACAGATGCAATGCAGCATCACTTTGAGGTGCTCTGCAAAGGCTGTCTGCCCTCCTATTTGGCCCTAACAATGCATATTTAAATCCCTGGGGAATGAAGGATTTGAAAGCTTTCAACTTGCACTGCTACTCTGCTAATGGATGGGTTTCTGTGCAAAGAAGAGGATAAAGACTATGGCAAACTTTCATCAGTCGGACTTAAGAGTTATTTAGCTCTCTGCAGAGATGCCATCAGCATCCAGGGGTGTTGTGGTGTATTTTTGGGTTTTAATCGGGTTTTCCCTAGGTTAGAGTTGTGTCCCTCGTTGGTTTGGAGTCCCTCTGCAGCCCTGGCCTGGTATCTGGTACATTCCAGGAGAGCTATTCTGTGATTGGCCAGGTTCCCAGTTTCTCCCACCCTATCCTGATGCCCTCTGTCTGCACCCCTCCCCTTTCCCCACCCCCGTTTAAAAGGTGCTGCTCTGCACCCAGGACCCCACTTTTGTGGAGACCTCGGCTCCAGAAACAATAAACCGAGTTTCTACCTGCAAAAGTCCTCCCTTTGTTCTTCGTCATTGCCACGCTTCAGCCAGGGCTGAGACTCACGGGACTAGGAGAGGTACGGAGAAGTACACTAAAGCTGGACTAGGGCAAGAGCTAACCGGGCGGAACGAAAGGTGCCAGGAGCTGCACCTAGCACCCGGCTTTAAGGGGAAGGGCAAGTTGGACTGGCAATGAAAGAGGTGAGGAGGAAGCTCTGTTGCTTGGAGGACAGCACTCCCAAGGGCAGTCCTGGGCACAACCCACTGGCATCATCTCACCAGCTGGTGCTTATGGGTTGGCATGGGTGTACTGGTGCCAGATTCTGCAGGGGCAGCAGCCTTTTGGATTTAGGGATACCACAAGCAATCAGGACACATTTCTCATCTGGTCCTAGAGCTGTCTTGCTGCAGACAATGTTTCCCCAGCTGGACACCAGTAAGGGAAGGGGATCCCACCAAGTCGGTGGGATTCTCTACCTATCCTGACACACTGGTGTACATCCTAAAGACATTTACAAGGGTCAGACACTAAGGAGGGACCAACACCAGCCAAGCAGTCTGACATGGGATGTACAGGGAAGATGGGGCAAGAGAGAAATGAAAAATTCAAAAATACAGTGTGTGCTAGCAGAAAGCAAGTATCTGAATTGTAAGTGGCCAGGACCTTTCTTTTTATCTCCTCGGTGGCACTTTGCTCACTAAGGTGTCTAAGAGACTGAGATCTCAGGAGAGCAGCGAGATGCCTCCTAGTCTCAGAGCCATCTTAAGAGCAGTTCTACTTCCTGGTGCAGCTCCTGCTGGTGCCATGGCCTGCCTACTGCCCAGCACGTTACCTCTGATTGCCTCTCCAGCCATCCTCATCTCTACTCTTTGCTCTTACATCACTTTTGCTAAGAGACCACACAGCTGGTCTGATTTTCGCTTAATTTATTTCTCTCTTCCATGCCAAGAAGTCCCCTAGATGTTCTTCTGCCCTCCTCACAGCCTACTGTGCTGCTACAGAGACTTCCCCACAGTTTTGCTCCCCATCCCTGGCATGCCTTCTGGCATGCCTCTGTCCATGCGTGGCAGGGCTCAGTCATAACTGACCTATTTTTATTTCCACATCAAAGGTGCTTTATTTGTTGGTGTCTTCTCATAAGCATTTTTGCAGCATATGTATTTTGTACACTCCTTCAGCTATACATTTTTGCAGTATTGAGCTGACTGCCATGTAGACTTAGGTCTGTTTGCCATCAATATGATACTCTCAAGTTACTTTTTCTCTCTTCTTTACCTTGAATTAAGAATGTCATGCAGCGAGCAGGTGTAAAAATCCAGCACAAAAAGGATCTTATGGTACTTTGGAGTCAGTGCCAGGCACACGCTTCTTCTCTGGTTGCTCAGCTGGGCAAGCCAAAAGCTGAGGGACTTACTTTGCCTGAATGGTGAGGCCTTTTTTAGCTGCCTTTCACCACATTATGTCTAACAGACGTAATTATTCTGAGTTCCAGTGTTTGCAAATGAACTGTAATTTTAGTCCAGGTAATTAAAAGGAGGCACAATGCTGACAACCGACAGATCGAGGTTCATTTTGAGCCAAAACCATTGGAAAGACCTGCCAGATACTATTTCCAGCAGAATGGGAGCTGGTTGTGCAATTTGTGCTCTCTGGCACCTCCCCTTATTCAAATTATCATTGGTTTGAGGGTTTTATTTAATAACTTTAAGTAATTCCAGGTTTAAGACACACAACTTCCAAGTAAAACTGCAGCTTGACATCCCTGAAAAATCTCTCTAGAGCAGGCAGGTCAAGCAAAGCACACCCAGCACAGCGACCCACCGGCAGTCATGACAGCACTTCACTCTGGTTTTGATTACATTCACGTCATCTCCTTGTCTTCACAATTTTACTTTCTTCTGGGAAACTCTAGCAGGCTGAACCTGTGACTCTGCAGCTGAAATTGAGTAAAATATTCCTGGTCCATCTTCAGTCTAATCTGTCTCAAATTTTCTCAGACTATTGGAGTAACAAACCTCATGGCCAGTTTAAATCAAGTTCCAATTTTTTCTTCCATGAACAATTCTTTTCCTCTACTTCTGTGCTAGATGCCAACACCACCACCTGTACTATAGCTACTTCTAGTTATTTCTCATCTCTTAAGATGTAAATTTGATTTAAAATGCTTTTAAATCTTCCTTCTTCATTATTTTTTGAGACACAAACACTTCGACTGTATGACAGCAACTTGTCAACTTCCAGAAACATCCCATTATGGCAACTCCTTGTGACTTTTTGGCAGATACTTTTAAACAACATATTTATTTTTTTTCCATCTCATTGTCCCCCTCATGTCCCTGTTCTTGATTCTCTTGTCCAAGAAGGTCAGGCTCAATCTTAGAGGTCCCTCCTGCTATCCTTTGATTTTCTGCCTTGACATCAGCTTCCCAGCAACAAGGCACACTTTGGAAACAATTTATCTCTCTATTCCTCTCTTAAATGTCATTGTATTTTCTTTCACATTGAAGGTGTAATCTTACTTACTTAACAGACCTAAAAAGAACATGCTCTTCTTCCCTCAGCTCTCCCCACACTTCCTGTGATACCCATCTGAGACATGAACCAATTCTTAATGATGTCAGGAAAGCAACAAGAGACAAGTTGTCATTTTCCAAGAGAGGTAGGCATTCCCTTCAAAAACTAAGTACTTTGAAGGCATCCCCTTGTATTGGTTTATGTAGCAAGGTCTGGCTAGTGGTTGGGCTGCATGGGTGGAGAAGATTCCAGGAGCTGCCCCCATGTCTGACAGAACCAGCTCCTGATGGCTCCAAGATGGACCCTAAAGCAGCCAAACCTGAGCACATCAGCAAAGCTAGTGGAACCTCTCTGCCAACATACTTAAGAAGGGGAAAAAAACTGCAGCAGCTATGAGAGAAGAGTGAGAATAAATGAGAGGAACAGCCCTGCAGACCCCCACAACAGTGAAGGAGGGGGAGGAGGTGCTCCAGCAGCCAGAACAGAGATTCCCCTGCAGCCTGTGTGGAAGACCCTGGTGAGGCAGCTGTGCCCCTGCAGCCCATGGAGAAAACCAACACCAGAGCAGAGATCCACATGCAACCAGTCAGAGCCCACAGCCCTGGCAGGAGCTGCAGCCTGCGAAGGGGAGCCCAGGCAGAATCAGGTTTCTCACAAGAATGATGGCTGCGGGGGACCCACGCTGAAGCAAGCTGTTCCTGAAAGACTGAACCTTGTGGAGAAGACTCATGCTGAAGCAGTATGTGAAGGACTATCTGCCATGGGAAGACCCCACACTGGAGCAAGGGAACAGTATGGGAAGGAAGCAATGGTAAAGAGGAGCTGTTATGGAGTGACCAAAGCCTCCATTCCCTGACCCTCTGTGCCACTCAGGGAGAGGAAATAGAAGTCAGGAATGAAGGAGTGAAGTTGAGCTTGGGAAGGGAGGTAGGGGTAAAGGTGGTTTTCAGTTTTACCTTTGTTTTTCACTATCCTACTGTATTTTTAATTGACAATAAATTATTTCCCCCAGTTAGAGCCCATTTTGCCTGTGACAGTAATTGATATGCAATCTCCCTGTCTTTATCTTGACCCATGAACTTTTTTATCCTATTTCCTTCCCCCTGTCCTGTTGAGGAGGAGGAGGGAGAGAGCTGCTTGGTGGGCACCTGGCAGCCAGCCAAGGTCAACCCACCATACCTCTTTCCTCCACTGTCTTTAGGCATTGATCACTTCATTAGACTCTCAGATTTCTTGTAAGGGCTGTGAATTCCTGTGTGTTTGGACAGACTGTTCCTACTGGAACAGTAACAGTAAAAACTATTTGAAATCTTGTGCTAGTTGTAAAAGTTCAGAGACAAAGCTTTGATTGCACAGATACAGCTGTTTGAAGCCATTTAGTCCAGAACACATGAAAGAATAAACTTGAAGCATTCAGCCACATTTTCTATAATAATAAAAAATTTACAGGTTTACTCTGACAAAGTGACTTTGGAGACCATGTGCTTATTCCTTATTTCTTCATTGTCCACAGTAAGTATCTGTGATTGATTGATCTCATTCTTCACTGTGAGAGAAACACCCTGGATGAGACTCGCTGTTGCTGACACCATCTCATGTGTATGGCTGCTGTCCCACTCTGTCTTCAACATTCCCTAGACTAAACAGCCAGGAAAAACTGAAACGTGCTGACATTTCCTACAAGCTGCATCACTACTCCTCTGTGCGCGTGAAAGGGTTCCACCATCAAATGACTCCAGCATCTGATGACACAATTTGCCTAAGGATATCTATTTCTGGGCAGTGGCCAGAAACCCCTTCAGCTATCAATACATCTCTAGGATCTAGGTTCAAGTGACCTTCACATGAACTCCATGCTCCCAACTTGTATGCCTTTGAAGTTTCCAGTTTATCTAGTTTCCCGAATTTTTAACATCACTGCTCATGAGTCAGCATGCAATTGCTCAGTGCCAACTGGAACGTGTGTCCTGAACTTGGATAAACAGACAGATAAAGACAAAATTAAGTAGTATCTGTCTATCTGACTAGAGAGGGAAGGAGAGTTTTGCCACTTATTTATTACGTGAGCTACAGTATGATTACTGGTGTGAAACATGACCCCTTTTTGGACAGTTGCCCCCCAAACTGCTACTGGCAATGGAAAGAGCAATGGAAAGATCTCTGAGAATGTGAGATCTTTTACCACGTGAAGCTCTGCCAAGACTCCGGTCACCCATCTCACCATCCCCTCACATCACGTCAAAACAGACTCCAAACCCTAAGCTCCACAGTGTATCTGAGTCAAATCAAAAAGCCCACATGCTTCCTCAACACATCTGTTCCATTCACATGCCACTCAAATGTTTTGTCAACATATCACTTTCCAGAACTTTTTGTAAGTTTTGCTGAAGCTAAAGGACTGTGTTTGAGTTACCTGCCACGTTACAAGGTAAATTCTGCTCACACAACATGTGGGAAACAGAACTGAATTTATAAGACTGACAATTGTACCTTAAGGCAGCAACTGATTGATTCTAGTTTTTGCCAGAGACAGGGAAATTTGAGAGGAACAAAAAACCTGTGAAATGCTAGAATTCATCCAGCTTCCTTCTTTTCTGTATCACATTTCCCTTGTGCAAAAATTCAGCTGACCGAGCTTGACCACAGGTGTTACAGGAGGCAAACTGTTAAGTTTTCCCATCTGAAATACTCTTAGAAAGTTATGATTTCCTTTGGCATATATATACATATATACATATATACATATATATATATATATAAACATTTCTGGATCTGTCATGTAAAATCACTGTGAAAACTATGCAATGTAAAACCTGTTACTGCTTATTGGTTAAATTCTGGCCTGTGNATATATATATATATATAAAATTATATTGGTGATTTCACCGTTATGTTTCATCTGCACTAGTTATAACTACTACACACCAACACCTTCACGTTCTAAGAGCAAAACCTGTTCAGCAGGGAGGAGGAACAGTTGTGACAGAAAAATCCATTTGACAAAATAAAAACAAGAGCAGAATGAAGAATTTGAAGCAATAACTAAATCTGAAAAGCTTCCTAATTGTTTGAAAATATTCAAAAAGAAAAATCCCTGGAGGAAATGTTGCTTACATGTGGTTTACTTCACCATCTTTCAGGAACTTTGAGTGTCACAGGCTTTGGGTACAATAGCTGAGGATATTATGCAATTAGGTTACTGAAGTGTGTAGGTGCCAGGATTACTGTTGAAGTCTGAGTAATTAACAAGTTGTTCAAAATCATTGAAGTCTGTAACTCTGGAGTTACTCAGAGATACTGTGAACACTACAAATGTCCATCAAAGAGAGTGATGCATCTTCAGGGAGGGGCATTTGCTACAGAGGAAGATTAGACACAGCCTTTGACCAGGACAAAATGGTACTCAACATTAACAGCTCAGAGTCGAAGTACCAAAGTCAGTGTTATTTGAGAAACTAATCCTATAGTGAAGTTGAGTGTTACATTTCTTACATCTCTTTTCGCTCTTTGAAACCCTTGCCCTGAGCTCTCGTCACTAAGCACAAAAGCAAAGAAATGGGTTTGGAGCTCTGACTTAACTAGTGGCAACTCAAGCCTATGATAATCAATAATAACACATCCCATGACCATTTCTGCCCATAGGTCACAAACTGATTATAAGGATTTTGTCAGTTTAACCTGATCTTTTAGGTATGTCTAGACTTGGCCAAATCTGTGAAATCTGGAAATACTTGAGCTAGTTCCAGGGTTAAAAGCTACAGGGGCAAGGAGCAATTTTTGACCAAGGATGGATTTTCAGGGTAGATTAACTATTTCAGATCTCAATACGAAACTTTTTCTAACCCCCAAAATACTCTTTCTATCCCAAAATATCCTACAGCATGCCAAGAACTATAACCCATAATTTACCATAACGTACCCATAATTTTCCTGTGCATTGTCCCTTGGGTTACTGGGTTTGTGTCTCATCACTGAGCTTTCATTCATCAGCTACAGGATACATTTTGCGAGGGATGAAAACAAGGATTTTTTCAGTGCAGTGATCAGTTTTGTAGATCACTGATCATAATCTGATATACTAAGAGACAGCATCTGGTCATTTTGGTTAGTTAGGCTTTTGTGCTGCTTTGTGTTCAGTAACTCACATTACCTCAAAAAAATTAGCTTTGAAAGAGTGTTTGCAGAAAGCATTATCAAAAAAAAAGTTGCTGATAGATATGCAATCCCTAAAATACACTCTTCAAGCATCTCTGCTTTTTCTGAACTTTCCTCAAGACTTTTGTTGCCTAGTACATTTATAATCTACAAATAAAATAAAGTTTTAAAATTTTAAGTAACTAAATCAGTCTTTTGTTATAATTCCAGATCATGATGCATGCAGATGCACATGTCAACAGGAAGCATTTTCACTCCTAGCCAAACACTTCCTGCCATTGCTAACAAATAACAACTTTAATTCACCTACTTTTGTAACTAAAATGCACACCTTGATGCCACAGCAAACCCCAGCCTACAGACATCAAAGGCCCTGGCCAGTAAGGAGTTGCAGACTTTTCAATATTTTACAAAGTACTAATTCTTCTGGTGACAAACAGACAGGTGTTGGCCATCCTCAATGTAACACTCAACAGCCATGACACGCACAAGACACTTTTGAACCTCAGGAAGAGAAATAAATGACAACAAAGAGAGACAGAAAGTGAAAGGAGATGAGGAAAAAAAATTATTACTTAATTTTTAAGTGTCAAAACCATTGTGGGACTCCCCAGTCTAAGGAAATTCTGAATTTAAAAGAATTCAGAATTCGAATTGAATTGAACCTCTCAAAGTACATTTAACATTCACATTTTCACTACTGCTAGGTTTCTTCAACGATCATTTTATACCACGGCTCATCATTGGAAAATATGGTCTGATGTGCAAGCAACAGAATATTGCCCAAAATCTGGTAAAATAAGGCCTCACATCAGAACTTTTTTATGGTACTGTAGAATCTTGAGGAAATTTTAGTCCACTTCTGAACACTCATTATTTATCCAAAGGGGTGCCTTCTGCCTCACCTCACCATGAGGGGTTCTCCTCTCCTGTGGTCCTTTCAGTGTGCTGTGCCTTCACACCCTAGATACCTAATTTTCCCTGTGCGAGACATGGAGTCACAGGGCTGCAAAGTTTGTTTTGCTCTGCTTAATATGCTTCTTGGCTGAACAGCAGCTAGTAAGGGGTTAATCTGAAAGCAGGAAGCCACTGCCGCCCCGGCAGAAAGATTGATTTGATCATTCTTCAGGGATTCCCTCTTGTATGAGTCACTGCTCAGACTGACTCCCCCACCAAAGGAGGCCAGGGTAATGCCATTCCTCCAGAGACTACAACAGCTGAGGGCTAGCCCTGAAGACTGAAAGCTTGGGACTCATGCTTAGAAAAACATTCAGCAGACCACAATGCCCTCAGCAGACCTAGGGAAAGCTCGGGGAAAAAAAAAGGCAAACAAAAAGTGTTCTCAAACTCCTTTTGTTATCCAATTAAGTATGCAGCCTAGGAGGAATTAGACCAGCTCCAGGAGACTGACAACTGGCTTGGGGACTCTGCCTGAGTAAGGACCGAAGACATGAGTTGACATAGTACAGTATTTAAATTTCATACAAAAGACATATTTTCTTTATGAGCACAACGATCTATTACTTTGATCTATTACTCTGTGATAGCTGTGTTTGGCTGCTACCTACTAGGAACGTGATTAACATTCCAAATTCAAAAACAAAAGTAGTAACAGCAGCAAAACTAATGAATGTCTCCAGATAATCACAAAGGTTCATAACCAGCTCTCTAAGAGAAAGAGAAACTCTGTTGGTGTTCCTTCTCTTGACCTACTTTCACTGATGTTCAAGAGCTGAAAGGGAAAGAAACACCCCATGCTGATTTACAAAAGTGAAGGCTGCTAATGCTTGTTCATTCGACATTAAATACAGTGACTGTTCAAAAATCCAGCCAGAGCAGTCTGCCACTAAGGTAATGATACATTGCTCTTGCTTGCCTCTGATGCATCGAGCTGTGTGAGGCAGCATAGCACACAAACCATGGAAGCCTTAAAAATTGCTCAGCCCAGATTAGCCAGCAGCTTTGCTTTTTGTGTGTCATTTCTACTGACACAATTATTGCAGCTCCTGGAGATGCTACACTCTGACTCTAAGGGCTCAACCCCTGCAGGCTAAACTGCGCTGCAACTGTAACAAACCTACAGTGAGACTACTAAAAAAAGGCAGGACCTTAAATTCTGTAATTGAAAGCTATACAGTGGATATCCTGCTTTTAGTGTACCTAATGTAGTATAGGAATATAGGAGTAGGGAGACAGTGTTCAGACCCACGCTGTGGTAACACACACAGCAAACAGCATCACCATCACAATCCTTGGGAACGCAATACTTTAAACTTTTCCAACTCAAAAAAGGAAGAGGAAAGGAAATAAGTATTAAGGAAGGCACCCTTTAATGTGGTTTCCTTCTTGTAATGGGATAGATTGAGGACTCCTGACATGTCACAGTAACCCAGTTCTGTGCAGCAAAGGAACTGTAAAGTAAAGTAGACATTAACTTTCTTCCCCCCTGGGGAGAACACACAGAACAGAATTCAGTTTTTTCAATTGCACTACCACCTTTTCCCTATTTTTTTAAACTTTTTTAAGAAACAAGAAGGATGTTTCGGCTGATGTCACAGCCACATCCCTCCTGTGTGTGCTGCAGCGCTTGGGGCTCACAGAAATGTGCCAACTGCTGTCCCCGAGAAGCCAAGGCATTATCTCTGCCCACTTTTGGCAACTTAAACCTCATCAACGCAGGATTGTGTTGAGGAGTTTCAGAGGAGTCTTCTGCCTTTGTCCTGAGCTTGATGAGCCCAAAGACTCGGGTGTTTTTGCCTCCAGAAGCTTCCCTGCTCTCCCTGCCATTCTGCCTCACGGCCCAGGTTCCTGTGGTGCCGGTAGGGGCCGCGGGCAGGAGAGCAGCGTGGGAACCTCGTGCACATAAAGGGTTAAACAGGCGCAGTGTCAAAGCTGGTGTGGGCGGCCTGAGGAGTGCCCAAGATCGTTTTAAATTCGGGGTGGGGGTGGGGGGCTCAGTAGGCAGCTGAGGAATTCATGGCTTGTGTCAGCGCCAGGGAAACCCTTTCCAAAACAAGACTCAGAACTATCCTTAGCAGTCTCGTTTCAAAGCCTGACTTTGACTCCCAGCTCCACTCCCACCGCTTATTCGCGAGGGGGGCATTCACACGCACTGTCACTGTCACCCTGTGATCCGCCGCTCCTGCAGGCACATCCTGCCCCAGTCCCAGCTCCGCTCCATGCCATTTTCCCTGTTTCAGCCTGGCCTGCGACTCTTCTCCAGGAGAACCATTCCCAGCACCGCAGGAGCAGTGCTGGCCGAGGGGAAGTTGAGTTCAGTCTTTCCCTCAGGCCTTGAGGTAAACCTGTCCTTCAAATGAATGTGTGTGCTCCAAGTCCTCCTCAGCCAGCGCTGTGTAAATGCCACAGGAGACACAGGTGCACACACACCACCAGCAGCACAAATTACAGAACTGTTTAAGAAGATGCAGTGTTACTGCAGGATTTAGGGGGACACAGCACCAAAGATTTCGAAACCCTCTCACCGGTCCTGCCGCTACACTCACGGTTTGCTACAATAAACAAATGCCAAAGGTCGACTTTCAATGTCTCTATTGTCTACCTGTAACTACAGTTGTGGCAGTGTGAAACCTCAGCATTAGGCATGGCTCAGATCCTTTCCACAGCTTTGCCCAGTGACATGGAAAACGTATTACGTGCAGAAGAAAATGTCATTACCATATTTGTGCTTTCATCATTTGACACAGACGGGGTGGGGGGAAAGGCACACTGGAGTCTAGATTGAAAAGACATACCTGGCGCTTTCTCCACAAAGATGACTTTGGAGTCCTGCAGAAAGTTATGACCAGTCAGTATCATTTTTTTCCCTCCAGTAACAGGAAAACTGTCAGTACTTTGCTTCTCCACCAGAGGCAGTTCTTGGGCAGATCTCTGAGCTGGAGAGTTATAAAGAGGATTAAAAAAAAAAAGGCAACCACGAACACACAAAAAAGTAAATACTGCATTAGTAAGTAACTTAATGCTTACCCTCATAAGATAAGCTGAGTTTGATACAGAAACAAAGAAAGGTCACAAGGTTTACAGGAAACATGGTTCAAGTGCTTTGATTGTAAACAATAGTGTTAAACAGGAGTACAGATTCAAAAGACTCACAAAGAACAAGTGTTTTAAAACTCAGCTTGATGTGTACTATATCAGAAAGTGTATTTTTGTGGAAATTCATTTACTTTAAATAATTTTCACTCACTCTGTGTCTAGCATATATGCTGTGTGTTTACAAGGCACACATGACAAGGTAATCACGCATATCCAAAATTTGTTTCAGTCAATATACACCCTATTGTCACTTCTGCAAACTGTCTTGTAGCTGTAGCAGCAGCAGCGGCAGCCATGGCCTTTGTGATCCAGCAGCAGCTCACACTTTAGAGAGAGTATTTCCAAATGAACCTGAGTGCCCAAGCACATGTGTATCCATGTAAACTGAATCTGGTATTCTTGTGACACAAATTTTATCCCCCCTCGACTGTGAGACATGAAGAGAGTGCTGCTTCAAGGGACAATGTGACATTTTATCCAGATTATATGGTTCCTTCTGGTGTCACATGCACTAAGAAATGTATGAAGTTTTTGGCACCAGCTTATTCCACATTCTGCACTGGAAATTACACTAGCATTTTTTTTTTCTCCTGTTTTCCACTTCTTCCAGCAGACATGTGCCATGCTTTTCTTCATTACAGAACACTCAAAGCTGCAGTACCCTGACACACATCCAATCAGCTTCACATTCAGTGGTTCTTTGAGCTTGGCACCTTTGCATAGACCAGTTCAGGACAGATTCAAATTGTGCCTTATCCTGCTATGTAGCAATTGAAAAGCTCTCATAATCGTCAGTTGCAGGATGAAACCATGACTCCTCACATTTTTTGCTTTGCCCTCCAGCATGAATGCAGCTAGGAATGGTCAGGCCTTCCTCCCCATTCCCTCTGCCAGAGCCCACCCCTCAGATAGCTGCCAGATATCAAGTTTCCCCCTTACTCTGTCAGTATCAGAAAGATCCACTTTCTTGATGGAATTTAACAAAACCTTAAAAAATTGTTTCAGTCTATCCAGCCAATCAAAATAGCATTGGGAGTTAGACTGAAATTCAGCTTCCACCACTTATGCTGGACTGTTAAAGTTACACAAAGCATTTTGTTCTGTGTGGGGAAGGCCAATGAGGCTTAGAGAGCAAAAATTATGTAAGTATCTTTGAAGGGTGTCCCAGTGTATCTGACAAAATACAGTCTGTTCATTTAAAGAGACCCCAGTGCAGAAACCTGGTTTCTGGAGGTTTTCTGAAGCTGCGGGCTAGTGTGTCAGCTCTAATATATTGCTAGCTCCTTATCAAAGGGGCTAGGGTTTTGTTTGCTGGTTTTTTGCTTTATAATGGGGAGGCAGAGTGAACAGGACATGAGAGATGTTTTCCAAAACTTCTACAGCAGTTACCTTTATGATAAGGAGCCACCAAAACCAAAGGCCCTGTCACTCCCAGGTCTACTATTAGTTTAACTGTTCTTTACTTGTAAGTATTTTTCTACAGCACTCAATGCACAAAGCTACACGTTTTTTCCTAAGACACAGATATTCTGTTCTCAATGTAAACCATGTACTTTTGAAAAGCAGAATAAAGTTCACCAACTAGACAGGTAAAGCAAAACCTATGTAGAGCATGTCGGCGTGGACAGGCTGCATATAGAGTGGAAAAGTTAAAAACTGTTCAAAAGGTGTGTGCACATAGCAGTGCTGAATTAACAGTGATCTTAGACATCTTTTTCAACCTGATTGATTAAAAGATTTTCTGATAATATCCAGCAAGAGGAGGATGCTTATTGCTACTTACAGCACTCAATGGGGTTGGAGGCTACTTGCAAGGAGAGGGTCCTGCCATTGGCTTGTGGGATATGAACCCTGAAGACCAGACGCACACGTGTGTTCTTCCGACCGATGTCCGTCTCTCCCTTGCGCAGCTCGATGTCAGAGTTTCGGAGCTTTAATATCCCAGCACAGTCAATGCTATCCAAAAGGAAACACAGAGCAATTCAATTCACTTCAAGAAGACTTCAGGAAGACACGAGCGTGCAATATCTTCCCTCTCTCCTGCACATTCTTCTTAAAAAAACTGCATCAGGCACAACCCAATGACCAGGCTGAATGCAGCAGACTTTGTTTAATACTTGCACTCCCAAACAGCGGAGTTGGGGCTATTTGTAGCAGCAGGTAGTGGCTGCTGTAAAGCACACAAATTTAGGATGTTACTTCAGTTCCCAGAGGAAGAAAATCTAAAAGATCCTTCCTCCCCAGCACGTCCTATAAGGATTGTAGTTAAAAATTAATCAAAGCCCAAAGAAACAGTGAGACTAAAAAATTCAGTGGGATGCGACGGCAGTGCAGAAACTGTTACTAACCTAGAATGCCAGGCTACTTACAATTTTACTTGTTACAGCTAATTTGGACAAAAATCTGACAAGATTTTCAATCCAGGGTGGATTCCTGAAATTCTTATTAATGAGCACATCTCTGCCTGAGGTCAGTTCTACTGTCAATTTGTTTGTATTTCAATGAGTTGGAAATACTCCCAAGCTGAGCCCCGAGCTGAAGCTCTGCATGAAAAAAATTAAACTCAAAGTCCTCTCCCCTCATTGGGGAAAAACATGCTTTTCATCAGATATAACTACTACAATTTCTGACCTCACTCTCCTTTTTAGTTTTTTAACTTTGGTTTTCTCCTGGATGAGTTTATGAGTCAGGATTTTTGTCAAAGAATATTTCAACAGAAGAAGCTCCGAGAGCAAAAGACATATAAACATACGCACTCAAAAACTCACTGCAAAAACACCTCTGCCTTGGCCATGACTACAAAGGCTACATGGCAATTTCTTCTGGGTACTGGTCTCTGGCATGCATTTTATTACATAGAGTATGCATAGTTAACTTTATTTTGCATTCAAAGAGTTTAATTCCCCCTCCAGACCTTTGAAGCTCTGTTCTGAAGCGAACTGCAAATAAGCACTATTGCAGCATGGTTTTGATCTGCATTTTTTTCTAAAGTATGGATTTCAGAATTTAAAAAATGTCCTTGCTGATATGATCAAAGAAACTAATGAAAATATTAAAGATTCCCAACAATGCATATTAGCAGGTGAAGCTGTAAGAATTACAGAGTATTTGTACCAACGTCAAAATTCTATGCAAAGATCCGTAAGATATGGAAGAAACAGTGTATTTCCCCATTTTGTCTATCCTACAGCAACACTTGTAAATTGAATAATTATTGACATACAATTCATACCCAAATGTTCAGAGAAGAAAAAGTATTTAAATTCAAGCTTGTAAAGTCATGGACATTAAAACCTGAAGTCAGTAGGAACAGCTAAATGTTCAAATGGGCATATGAGCTCTGGTGTACCACTGAATCAGGGCATGAACACATAAAGTGTGAGAAAAGTCCTTGCTTCCAAATTTCAATTCACTGGTAGTGCTACATGAGGTTGTAGATTACTTTCTTGTAAGGCTTATATATGCCAAAGCATTGTTTGTGATTCTTGAGTGAGCTGTGCTACAGTCTGGCACACATGCCACAAAAATATTCAGCGTGGCTCCCAAACTGTGTAACTTACCTTTATTTTAGGGAGAAAGATGAATAAAATGGCAATAATGTTCCTCGATGGCCAAAAATGTGATTCAAACTGGATAAATAAAGTGCCAGATAAATACTGCGTGGGTACAAATTGGTGAAATTTCCTTAACCCCGATGTAGCCCCACCAACTTACGATGGCAGCAAACAGGGCCAATAATTTTGAAGGTTTGTCGTGGCTTTTAACACAATACACTGAGAGAGATTCTCAGGTCTTGAGTGATCACTCTAAGCCCAGCTGGCAATGCAGCTAAACGTTCTGGCTCTTCTATTTACATGAGGCACTCCAGGGCATGTTGTACATGACACTGCAAAGCAGCTTCTAATAACCACTATGTGTGGAAGGACTTTAGGTGTCTGATAGCATTTTCCACTTCGTTAAGGCATGGAAAACTGTATGAAAAACAAGGAGTGAAATTGTAATTTTCCAATGGTATTTGGTTTGGTGGAGGTCAGGATTTCTTGCTTGTTTTGTATCTTCCTATATATAAATACACAAAGGTGCATGCATCTGTATATAAATATGAATGCATTTATATTTATACACCAAGAGCTGTACTTGCATGCAAGTGCACAGAAATTCCTCCCAAGGCAGACACCTCAGATAATGGTTAGGATGATTTGAATGAGGGGGGGAGACAACTCAGATAAGGGGCAATGTTGATTTGAGGGAGGGATACAGAGAGGACAGGATAAAATAGTATGGAAGGTCTCATGTATATCACTTATACAGAAGCCTATTTTAACCTTTATATACCATCCTATAACGATCTTTACAGATGTTTACTGGACCTATAGGGCACTTAATTATCACTCAGATATCCTAAGATATCCATGCCTGCTTTTCTGCATAGCACTAAACTTAGCCCAGTTTAACAACTCAATCTGTAAACTGCATCACCTTTGAATAAAGGTTCTCAGAGGTAACTCTTCTTAGTTCTGGAAGATTTGCTTGTAAGCAAGTGCCATGAAATATGCTGAGATTTATTATGTGATAAATGAGTGGTTTTATTCGTCTCAGAAAAACCACGAGGGTACTTGGAAATGCTCTCTAAGAGTTTCCTTTGACATCCAAAGATAAATTTTAATCAGCTCTTCCTTGTGCTAGTGCGTATACGAGCAACAGGTGTCATATTTAGAAACTAAATGCAGGAGCTGAGGTAGGAGATATTTACAGCTCAGTAACCAAGACACTTATTTTAAATGGCAAATAAGCACATTGGCTGAAACTCTAGAATGAAAGCAAATCAGTTGTCATAAATGTTTGTGAAGTTCATTTTGCTGTTAAGCTGATTAGTGGCAATTTGTCTCAGCAAAGTTGTGAAAACCTACTATTACGAAGAGATATGTAGGGAAAGAAAAAAAATACAGGGAAAGGAAAATTGTGTACAAAAAGAAAGAAACAAACCCCAAAGAAATTAAGTGAGGTGACCAAGACAAAACTGCTAGGAGTCAGATATGGTGTCTTGGTCTTACATTGCTCTCATGTTGTTCTCTGGAAGAAGTGGAATTTCCAGGACTTTGGTGTTGGAAAGTATTGTTTCATGGCTGGTGGTGGAAACGGTCTTGCCGGTGATCCGGTGAACCTGGTAGAAGGCATGGGGTCGCAGCAGGCGGTCGTCTGCAGTCCCAATGAACAGCTGCAGTGTGAGTGGCTCGCTTTCTAAGTAACCATGGAGCTGGCAAGAGAACAGAAAACGCCCACTGAGCACCACGCACATAAACTGCTAGGAATCAATTAAATTTTTATAAGCAGGACAGCTTAATTCAAGGAGAGAACTTGTGACAGGTGCTATGTGTTAAGTTCCCCCCTTCCATTTTTCCTGTAATGTAATATTGCTACAATAAAAAGGTGCACTCACAAAATGTCTCATTATCCTAAAGGACCTGAGGCACTTTAGATTGGCTGAGTTTTTGGGCACTCCTGCTACATCCACAGAAAACTCTGCATAAATTCTGCTGCAGTGTTCAGCAGAAAAACACAATGAACTTGATGTTCCTTCACAGTACTGAGGGATGCAAAACCGACAGTTTGCAGATGGAAAGGACACAGCTCATCCATCCCCATGCTTTCTTAGACATCCCTCATGCAGCAGCAGTCCTTGTGACCTGTACCCTCATTAGGTGGTTTTTATGCTGGTAAATACCTCCTGGGACAGCATGGAGACAGATCACATACACATGATTATAGCTCACCATGTGTGTCAAATTCTTGTAATAATCACACAAAAATCTCATTGAAGCTCTTGGGCCTGGGTTGAACCTCATCCACATTACAGTGACTGCTCTGATGACAACAAGAGTTATTTCTGCCACAGGATGCAGAGGAAGCAGAGCCTGACCTCGTCCGCAGCATGTCCTGTAGAACCTACTCATGGTTCCCACTTGTGGCTGCTGCCTGACACTGGGAAATGAGTCCCACAAAAATAGTTCTCTTACAGGGGTTAGTGGTGAAGCCTCGTCCCAAGGGAAGGGAGGATGTAGCAACTATAGGAGGAACGTGGGCAAGGTGCACTGTCCCAGGAGATGCCCCACCCTAGAGCAAACCTGCTCACTTTTTTGCAGGTTTAGGTACCTCTGTGAATTTTTCAGGTGTGTTTGAGCATGAGTTATTCACCATATGACAGATCAAAATATCATAATTTGGTAAGGAGCAACACTAGTTTCAAGTTAGATGCAAGTTCAAAGCTAAATAAAGCTGAAAGCAAGTGGTGAAACCCATATTTCAAATGCTGCTTATATTTGTATTTTGTCTGTTTTCACTCTCCTTAAATCTTACAAAGCAATTTCATGTTATCTCTCTAGGGTATTTTACCATTTGATAGCAGGAATGCTATTAAAAACAAAGATCTTGAATCACTTTTACTCCTTAAGCCCTGCAAAATTCTGGTGGGTGCTGACAGGCCCAAAGCCCTCCCTCCACTATCAAACATGGTGAATGGCAACAGCAATTGCTAGTGGCAAAGTTTCAGGTATCACAGTGACCAATGCATGAGGAAGGGAGGACAATGAGCCTAGACATGTCTTCCATCACTAATCAGGCATACTGTAAATTTTTCACCCCACACTTTGGTCAGAAAAGCAAAGAGAACAGAAGCATTTTTCCTTGATTTGATGCAGGAATTTTTATATCCTTACCTAAGGTACGTGAATGCTGGAAGGATGCAGGGATAGGAGGAAGACAAGGCTCATTTCTAGCCTTTCTACACTATTTTATCAGCTCTGCGTTCCTGAGACATCATACGAAGGCAGCTCAGAGCCAGGAGGTTGTGACATGACATGATATGATGATATGATATGATGATATGATATGATATGAGGTTCCATGCCAGCATTGTAAAATTGGAAACACAGTTTGAAAATCTGCACTGTCAGCAAAACAACAGAAAGAGAAAAGCAGAGCCGTGCCTATACACTGCCTTCAGGAGGATGCCCTGGGCCGTGAACCTCCCTCCAGCTCCACACAGAACACCCACTCCAACGGCCCCTGACACACACATCAGCAGTATGCTGCAAAAAGAGAGATTCCTGGCTTTCTCCCCCAGAGACGGACATGAAGCTTGAGCAACAGGTGGGTGATCACAGGTGTGCTCCTGGAACAGTCAGTGGCCACAGGGAAGCCACTGTCCTACTCATCACCACCCTGTTCCCCCCACATGACAGCCTGGCTGCTCATGAATTCCAAGGGTGTGTGTGAGCAGGGCTGGTGGAGTGACCTGGATTTGTCCCAAGCTGATCTTCCCTGCCTCACCACTTCCAGAGCCTCAGCAGCAAAGCTTAGGTAAGGAAGGAGACAGAAGCTATCCCAGGATATTTTTGGTCAAGACCAGCACATGGGTTTGCAGGGGGAAAAGTAAGACAGTGTGACATGATAGGCAAATAAATTTCTATGCATCGCCAGCGGTCACTTCTCCAAGTCGTCATGGAGGATGCTTTTTATGGGGAGTGTAAAATTAAAACAAAACATATTGAGTTACAAGACCGCTTAAAATGTAAAAATAGACTAGTGAGTAACTCAAACCTCAATTCAGCAAAAGCAGAATTGCACACCAAGGTACCCATATGTTTTAGTGAATACAGGCAAAGAGGACCAAAAATGTCGGTCTTGCATTGGGTTCTGCTATTTCAGGCTTTATCTTTAAATCTGAACTTGGTTGCTGCCATACTTTGTAACCTACTGCTGAGCCTCAGCTTGTGCTTTTCCCACAGGTTTCCTACCAGGAGGCAATCAAACACCCGTAGTCCTCAGCTCTGCACACCTGCCTTCCCAGAAAAAGTGTTCACATGCTGGAAAATAAATAATAAGATCTCAGATGCATGTTTTGCATTGTTTTTTAAGGTTTGTGATCTTCAAGCTAAATTTATGTTTGCTTTTTTTGAAGGCCCTGTCCTAGAGCAGAATCATACTTTGTTTTGGATCCATTACCCAAAGTCACTTTCTCTCCAAATTAGAAAGTGCCAGAAACATTCAGAAAGACTCATGTAATTGCTATATGCTCAATTTCGCTGCCCTCAAAATAAGAAAAATTCACACTCATGTCACTGTAGGTTTTAAGTTGTATTCTGTGTTAGGAAGCATCTGATCTCTAATTTGTATTTACTTTTGAGCTTTACCCATTGCATCACATTATTTACTTTTATATTATGTCACATAATCGTGTATGCCAACAGAAGCAATAAAAGAAAGCGATGCAAGGATTAACATTTAAAGGGGCACATACAGTGAGTGACTTATTTTAGACTATGCACCCAGTGCATTATTTCCATGACAGACAGTGTTGAGCCTCGTGAGTTTTCAGCATGCTGCAGATGTCTGGTGAATGGTCAAGATCCTGCTTACTGTCAGCTAGGTGCAATAAGAATATTCCTCAGTTCCCTCAAAACATGGGAGACAGGTCAACAGTGAGGAGCAGTGGCAGTAAAAGCACAGTTGTGAGACTTTGGGCTGTTAGGTTTACGCCAGCAGTCAAAGGGAATATCAAACAAGATCAATGTAAAACGGGATGGGAAAAAAGGGTGACTGAGCATTTTTCTTGGTGAGGAAAGATCTCTCATGTTCACATCCATGCATATTTTCCATGTATGCTCTGGGGTACTGTACTTGGTGGAAGAGCGATTCAGTTTCCTGGCGTGCAACATGGGATGCATGCGTCAGAGACCCTATTTTTATCTTTTTCTCTGTATAACACAGTCCAAAGCTCTTAATAACTCAGCGGTTGAGTATGGGTGACAAAGGTGCTCTCAGCTACAGCATTCATAATAAAGGAAGTGTCTTTCCTACCAAGCATGCTTTGCTTAGCAATACATAGATCCAAGTGGAAGGAGGTGTACTTTCCCCTGCTGTGAAACTGCAAAAAGAATTAGCTGCAAAAAAGGACCAGGAGCACAATGTTTCTGAATGAGTTTCTCTTCCCAAATAAAGACAGTGATACAGCAGTCACCTGGTTTGGTACAAAGGAAAGATGCAGGACAAACTTAAATATGCAGATAAGAACTGTGTGCTAAGTGTTTGGTTTTGAAATGAAAGTAGGTCATATTCCCTTGTTCTGACCAAACACTGACTACTCGGCTCTTTTCCTCTTTGAGCAACACTGTTAAAAATACTTGAACTCATCTCAAATGACATTTTCATTTTTATTGTCTGAAGCTGCTAAGATCAAAATCAGACTTAATTGCAGGCCTATTACACACTCCTCTAATTCTATCAAAAGCAATGCAGTCACTGGTAATTAACACCAGAACAGGACCAATCACAGCTAAGCTCTTCGTCACATTACACTGTCTTATGCAAGAGCGAGGGAAAAGGCTGCACCAGCTGAGCCACGGCATCAAGCCTTCCCTGGGATTCCTACACCTCTCTGTCATTGCTTTCCCAGCACTATCTCCCACCAATGTGTCTTGATTCTCACAAGTAGGTTGCTGCTCATCTCAGTGCAGGGTGCCAAAGCAAACCCCAGCCTTTCCCCAAGGAGATGCACTGTGTGCTGGGGCTGGATGTTTTCATGTGTCCAGATGTTGTGGCACTGAACACCAGAAATCTTCCTCCAGTGGCCAGTAAAGTGTGAGGGAAACAGGGCTGTCACCCCTCACAGCCATGAGCAAGGTACTATCTGATTCAGCCCTACAGCTATGATAACCTCCAGTTTACCACAGACGTGAGCATACTGAAGCTGCCTGGATTCCAAATGTGTGCCTGGTACACATCTACTAAATCTGGAATTGGAATTGAACAGACTTGGAAAATGATGAGCAGGAGGAGATGAGGTGTTTTGAACATAAGCACTAGGAAAAAAAAAAAGAGCAAAATCTCCCTAAACCTTGCTATAGTTACTAAATTTTGAGGAAATGTTGCAAGCGCCACATCCAATAACTCAAACGCTATTTCAGCTTCAGTAGTTATTCTACAGTCTGTGAGAAAAACTTCCATTATTTAAGCCACAGCATTTATTTTGAGAAATGCACTTGAAATATTCGGCACATTCCCTTTCCAAGTGCTTTATGCTTTTGGCATGCCCAACCATCTGTTGAAATGCTCAGAAAGCTACCTGTCATAACAAGGATGCCTCTGTCTGGAGAGGCTCCTGAAGGCCACCGAAAGAATGGTCCTGTTCTCACGGGACGCACCAGTCAGCTACACCCTCTGCACCACCCATGACATCAGTCAGGAAGAAAGGGAGCTATACTGTGTAATAGCTTTCAAGTGTACTTACTGGGAGTTTGGGGAGAGGACTGCAAAAACCCTACAGTGGTGCATTCCTCCAGACCCGGACTCCTTTGCAAATATATTAAATGAACATTGGGGTATAATTTAAGGCTTAGCCTGTCCCAATGCATTAAAGGCTGAGCTCCCACTAATAACAAAGCAGGGCATGACCAAGGACTTAGTATTCACTCTCAAAACCAGTCAGCAGCTGTGCTTGAGACTCCTGAGGCCTGTAGGGGCTGCCTCATTAATGACAATGATGTGCCAAAAAATGCCAAAGGGAACATTCATATCAGCAATACCTCTTGTGTGTGTGCCTGGTTTTTTTTATGTTTGGTATATAATAAAAACAATAATACACCCATTTATGCCTCTAAAAATACTAAGAACAATAACTACTTATCTGACTATGTAACTGACGGCCACACTGCTTGCAGCAGGTACCACAGTGCTTACGCTCAGCAATTCCTTACACATCCATTTATCCCATTTGCATTCCCAGAACTGTTCAAGGAATACCTGAGTCAGTCTGGTGAGAATCGTTGGGTGACTAACAACCCAGTCTGGTGTAAGGGGTCTTCTTTCCCTTTTATCCTCATTAATGTTTTGGAAAGTAATTGCAATACTTTCAAAAAGGTCAAATAGAATAAAATCTATAAAATAGGGAGATTTTAAAGTCAAGACAAGTGTTGCTTGTCTCTTTAAGCTAGAACTTTGGAGCTACACACTAAATAGCTTTATTGCTAACTTTTTCAAGCAGCAGGGGTTTTTTTTTCCAGGAACTGCACGATGAATGATAACATGAAACAAATTGTCATATTTTAAAAGTGTACCTAATATACAGCCTCAATAAAATACCATCAGTGAGTGCTCAGTGTCCTGGTTTTTTAAAACCAAGTCAAAGATCAAGGTGTTTAAACTACAAAGAAAGTGCACAAACATTTTGGGTATTGATTTCATCAGTTAGCACTGAACACGCATAAAAATAGTGTCATGGATCTGATTTTCAAGAAAAAGAATTTACTTTCGGCTCCCATACAGAAGCACTGGAAGACGTAAGCCACTGCATCATGGGTTTGAACAGCAGGAGGGAAAAGCTGATCTTGTGGGCAGTGACTGTCATGTGAAGCGCAGGCACAGGAGGTGAGGTCAGGAGACCAGGGCATCTATTCTGGTGTGCACTGCAGAGATCCTGCCCGATCTCTGCCTGGGCAGCCACTGAGCTGCCCTGCCACCATGCCCCCAGCTGAAAATGCCCAGGAACTGGCTGCTGAAGGCTCTGGTAGCCAGCAACCTACGCCTCTGGGAAAAAGAGTCAGGAAAAACTGCCCTGTTCATTGCAAAATTCCATAATACCTATTCTGGCCTGGTTTGACCCTTAACTCTTGCTGGGGGAGGTCTGAGAAAAAAACACACCTCAGATGCCCTGAGGCGGGGGACTGTAGCAGCTCTCCTCTCAAGCTGCTCTCCCAAATCCCAGGTGCCATGGAACTGGTTTATGGAACTCCTCATGACCCCTCTTCTCCAGAGATCCTGCAGATCAGGGGTGTACTGCATGCTGAAGGGCAGCAGCAAAGCACAAGCAGGCAGCTCTACCCTGAGCTACAAAGCACGAGCCAGGCAGAGGCTGACAGCCCCTACTCTGGGCATTCAGGTCCCCACAGGACAAGGAGCAAGCGGCCCTGGCAGTGCCAACGAGGCACACAGGCAGCATCGACAGAGCACTAGCAAACACTGAGGCATGTGTCTTACTCTGTGTGTTGCAGAATCCCTGTCTCTTTCCAGCTGTTTCTCTCCACCTTCAAGCTCACACTCTGCAGGTGTACATGTTTCAGTCACTGCCACGCCACCCATGTGCCCCTTGCTCTTTCCAGATATCTAGACACAGGCTTCTGTGTACCTAGGACTGAGCGAGGCACATCATCCTGACCAGGAAAATCTTCCCTTGGCCAGCAACCAGGAAAGCAAGAAGGGATGCCGGTTTTTGGATGATGTGCACAACTCAGCTCCAGACTCTTTGTCAGCGACTATTCAGGTGCCAAACTTGGTCTGTCTGGACCCTCCTGTGAGAGGACAAGCCAAAAAAAGGGAAGCATCTTATTCAAAACAGCAGAGCAGACAGACTTCAGAATGAAAAAATGAAATACAGCAAAACAGAACAACCCGTCATAAACAACCACACAGAAAATAAAACACTTTCTTAGGAGCTGAGACGACCCTCTGGCTGTGACAGATTTTGCTGTACTTCATCTGATGCAGTTAAGCAAAAAAAGAGAATAAATTATGCTCTGTGCAATGAAACATGTTACTACCCCATAGTGTTTCAGTTACTTAAAATAAAATTGTAACAGGAATTTGTACAAATTTTCGTGCTACTTTCAGGATTTATTTTTTCTTTCTGAAAGTGATTTTCTTTGGATTTACTCAAACTCTGTTTTAAGATCCAAATGCAGCCAGAGCTGGTCCACAAATAAAAATAAGATGGCTTGCTCCTTCCTGCAAGGAGCCAACCCTGGGCCAAGGACTAGAGCTGGATGGGAGAGCAGTGAATGGAAACAGCAGGAGTGTGTTTTATGTGGCACTTTCTAGTGCTGCCACTTGGACCTTAACTCAACAGAGCAGCAAAAGAGCAGCTGTTCACATCATGATGAATAAAGATCTATATAAAACTTCCAGCTGCAAATATGCTGAGGAATTATTAATCTTAGTGTAATAGAGATGCTGTACACTAAGTCACTGGCTCACAAGTAATTTCAGTCTCTAGCCAGGGAAAAACAGCCTTCGTGGCTGCTGGCTCTCAGCATAGCCATGAAAGCTTGTCTAAACAGCCGCAAGATGCTGCTCCCTATTTCTAGGAAGGATTTTCCCCCTCAAAAATACACATACCTAAAAACCAACCCGTGTCACACTCCTACTAAAACTGTTAGACTCACAAGAGAGATGTCCATCAGAAAAGGAGCTACTAATGGAATGAATTTCTAAGTCCTGGGCACATTATTCACTGGGACACCGAGAAATCATTACTGCGCTCATGACATCTTCTACTACAAGACCATAGAAAAGTTCTTCCCCTAATCCTTGCTGCGTGATCACGCTCCAAGGATTATAAATGCAGGTCTAGGGGTAAGTCCAACACAACAGTGCCCTCCCTGAAACTACCCAACCCCTCACTCTAGAAACTCAGTAGAGTAGAAACTTCATTGAGTTTCTACTCAAACATTTGCCTTCAGCATCCATCATGGCTTTCAGTTTGGACAATCATACCCATGGCCATGCATGGGTTAAAAAAAATAAATTATCACAAGAGCCCTGTAGAAGGCATTTATTACACATTCTTAGGCAGATACCCTGGACAAGCTCATACTTGTGGGTCTGCCTTTCGCCATGCTGCTGACGCACCGCTCGCACCCAGCACGCTCCTGTTTGTGGTGAGCACAGGCTGGCCCAGGATCCTCGGGTGTGTGTCAGGTTCCATCAGCATGATGCCTTCATCAGTGCCCATCCCAGCCATGCTACAGCACCACTGCCAGCATCCCTTGGTGACTCCTCCAATCCCAGACACACCCTCAATGCCACATTTTAGCTCAGTGGCTCATGAGAGCTTCAGCAACTACATGATTTTTAATTCTCACCCTTGTGAATTTGAGGAAAATGGGGTACCCATCTACCCACAAGAGTTATCTGATTAAGGGCCAATGTTTTTGAGGTGCATGTCAAGATAAACACTGGCTCATATGGGACAGGGACAACACAGTTTCAGGCATAAAACTTTTGGAGTTCAGAGACACCAGTGAGACAATATTAGACTAGAAATGGCTGCCTTTCTCCTCAATTTCAACTTCTCTCCGATTGACATTTATTTAAACTGCTACTGAAGACAGAAAGCTGGGGCTATGTTTAAAGGCTTTATCTCTGTAAATATTTGGAGAGCTATAAATACTGAGCCATATTCATAATACAAATATTGCACTTACTGTTCTGTTGCCATGATAATTACTGCAGACAGACTTCCAATTCTTAATTTCTCTGATTTGCCAAGTACTTGTTTAAAAGGACAAAAAAGATCTTATGTGAGACATTTTGCTATTTAATTAGCCAATGGAGTCAAAAGCCACAGCACAGAGCAGGAACTAAACACCCAAGGGTGGAGGCAGACAAAGCATGTAGTGCAGCATGGTATACAGCTGTATGGCCCAAGTGAGACTTATTATAATCAGACAGTCCATGAATCAAGCCCTGACTGCTTTCTGTGTTTGGGGAAAGGAGGGAGCGGGAAGGGAGGCTGGCTGAAGGTCTGAAATAAACCTCCTCACTTCTTCTGAAAGTCACATGAATACTGATGGCTTCCAACTTTCACAGTACTTCTGTCCATTTTTGTCTGTGTTTTTGTTTTTTTGTTTTTTGTTTTTTTTTTTTTTTAGTGTAGGAATGAATTAAAAGAATGAAAATGTTTCAAGGTATTTTATAAAAGTGCAGAGCAAGGATGTCTTAGATGAAGGTGCAGTGAGCTGGGCATGGAATGATAGATTCCTATCTCCAGCACTGCCAGAGAGTTTTTGCTTTATCAGAGATCATGATTTGATTAGCGCAGAAAAAAAAATCGTAACAACTTTTTACATATTTCCAGATTTCATTTAACCAATCTGTGCTTCAGTCTCCTCACAAAACAAAGACAGTAACCACACTGCCAGGAGACCACTTCTGGTCCTACTCTACTTCCCCAAACCACCTTTGATCCACCTGCTGCTACAGCTCTGATTATGCTGCAGTTTTATCTGAGAGCATGTCTCCCATGGAAAGCATCCAAATGCAGCAATAAAAATAGGTCAGGTATATCTTATAGCTTGGATTCGAGGTTTTGACCTTCAGAACAGTCTCATTAAACTATGAGAAATATAGAGAGATTGGATTCCACATTGTAAGTTGCTTGAGGGTTATGCCATTGGTTGATGTCACTTCTTTTTTTAATGAAAAAAATTCCCAAAAACCAAATGGATGGAACAGACGAGACTGACCGATGATTATACCATGAGATGCTTTGCCACCAGTGCTACAATGAACTGAAAGGCTTGAGATCTCCAACTACAAGTAAATAAAATAAGCATGAAAGATTTCTAAAACTTTCTCAACATACAGGGACTATTTCCAATCAATCATTCTAAATATTGTCACATTGAGCGACATTATTTAGCAACAGCTGTTGCACTAGAATTTCTGACTTGAATACTGACAGGCTAACACCACAACCCTGCTTAAAGCAAGACAGCCAAGTAAAATGTTGCAAATATTAACAGCAGAACTTGCCAATAAGTCTAACACAGTGGCTTATCTGCTGCTGCAAATGGATGAAATCCTGCTGCAGTCAGTGGAGCAGGATATCAGTGCATGACTGGGAGCTGAGGAGGATGGTGAGGGTAACAATTTCTCCTTTGAAGGGAGGTATGACAAGGAGGTGATGGCAACCAGAATCTGTATTTTTACACTCAAGCCAAGACTGTGTCTCTATCAACCTGCTGACTTCAAACATGAGGCTCTAGTATGGGTCAAGTTCCAAGCCAGAGATAGAAATGCCAAGGTCTTAAAAGGCACTGATCCTCCCAGCCATACTGCAGCCTTACCTGGGTATCCAACTTAAGAAGAACTTCTCAGTCTTGGCAAACCGGTAAGACCTTAAAGCCTCCTGAGCACAGTTAGAAACAATTGTACACAACACATCCAGTCAAAAGAAAAAGGGAAAGGCCAGGTGATTCATGCTACCTTACTTTTAACACATACAGGCTGAACAACAACAGGGTCTAGTCATCTCGGCTGCCATTACAACCAGCAAAACAAGACAGGCACTCTGAAGGTGTGATTTACCCAAGCAGCTTCAGATGTTCACATCAGAATAAAATTAATAGCTCACCAAACTCTATACCGACAAGCCTTCACTGATTACAGAGAGAAACCAAGGCAATTAGCTCAGCAGCAGACATGTAATGAACCCTGAAATGTGGACTTGGCCCTGTCACTTGCCCAGGCCACAGTTCAAAGCATGAGTGTCCCACAAGCCTGGGGCAGTGCTGTGAGGCACACGCACTTTATCCTAAGAGACACAGAGCAGAACTCTTGGGAAAAGGCCCTCGCAGAGGCAGAGCCCACTACAGACACAACACTCTGCACTTCACCAGCAGGCATTTCATTTCAGGCAGCTGCCCACAACTTTCCACAGCAGGGGTACAAGACCATCATCTCAGACAAGTGGTACTTTGAAGCCCTTTCCCTTCCCAGAGGGAAAGACCAAAGTCAGCTCCACCACAGCTTAAATTCAGTGCTTTGGCGTTTCCCCTCTGACTTTGGATGCCTGCTTTAGCCTGGTCCTGGAGTCAGCCTCAGCACAGGTTAGGCACAAGGTGGTCACGACCACAAGACAAACACTTGACCAGCTCTCTCTGCAGCCTCCCTCCCTGTGCCTGGGATGGGACTACTCACCCCTCCCGCCCTTCCTCAGAAGAGTGTCACAAAGCAGCAGCTCATTTCCCTGCAAAGACTGCAGCAACCCCCCTAGTCCCAGCGGTGCTCCTGACCTCTGCTCTGGAGCACACAGGAAGTTCTGGAGCACCATCACGTACAGTTTCAGTGGCCTTGCTGTTGTCATTGTTCCAAAATTAGGTGGCATGCTTAAATCATAATAAAAATAGAATCCTGAGCCCTATTCATGCTAATGACCACGATTTACATTCAATTGAAATGTGTATCACACACTTTTTTTCTACTACAAGAAGGGGAAAGAGAATTTAATAATAATTGGAGAACCCAATGGCCAAATTTCATCCTTTATTTCTTTATTTTTACTCAAACTGGAGGAAGAAGAATGCTATTACTCACCAGACCATTTTCCTACAAACGTCTGCTATTACAGATAGGCTTCCAGGTTAACACTGCCCTGTGATTAGAGCAACTACCCCTGTAAAATTTATTTGAGCTAAGAGTTTCAGGGATTTCATTTAGGACAGCAAAACTGCAGAGCCATAGCCTAGATCCACTACTTTCCCTGCACTGTCTTGATCTTTGCAAAGCCTCTCCAACCTGCTTTCATCTCAACTGGTGCTCTTGCAGCCAGCAGTGGTGCTGTGCCAGTTCACATATTTTAAGGTTTTCCTCAAAACTGTGAGGGATTAGAAAATGAGGCTTTGATGTATTCAGGACGTGCTTGTGTACCTACTTGTGTACTTGCGTACTTACTTGTGTACCTAGATATTAGCACATGTGCCTGCAAGTTGTGGTCTAAATTTCTTTGTCCCTGGAAGCTCAAGTTTGCAGTTGCGGGTGAAGTTTGTGTACAAGTCTACAACTGAATGCCAGTGTGTGGTCAATAACACTCTATAACCCATATTCAGTAACAAGATTTGAGTCTATATGGAAGAATATTATGTTATTGCAGAGTAAGAGCTACAGCACATAAGGCCCACATAATGAAAACAATATCACTGCAAAAGAGGTAGTTGAAAATTAATTTAAATGTGTTCCTTTAGAAAATTATTTCAGGATTATTAAGGATTTATTTAAAAATGCCATCTAGAATTCTTTCTTTTTGTAATTGCATAGTCTGAGCAATTTTATGAGTTCCTACACCTATGGGAGAGATTTACATATTTTATGTAGCTTTTTAAAAAATTCTGATATGACAGGTACACTCTAAATATTCTTGTATATATAAACAAGACTGATCCATGCTGCACTGTGTTACAATCAGACTAAATACTCTTCACTGAAAAGGAGGTGTTACAAGATCTTGATATGGAGTTCTGCAAGAGGAGGCAAGATATTTTGGGGGTTTTGCCTTTTTTCAACATGTCATATCTTCTGTGGACTTCTCCAAGATGAAAAATCAAACTGACCCATACCAGTTATGCTTCTTCAGCACTTCACAACTTTTAGACATGCTATTCCTGTTCAAGTCAATAAGAGTTTTACAGCTAAACCTAACCCTGCATGCTTTGCCAATTTTCTCTGGTGATTTTGTCCTAGAAATGCAGATACTTGGTATGTATATTCAAGTGGGACTGTATTAAAACCCACAGCAGGTAGAAAATAATACAGCCCAGGAAGTTTTGTTTTTGACTCTCCTCATAATAAAAGCTATACACAAAGCACAATGAGGCACAGTAAATAAAGACATTTCACACAGATAAGCATGAAAATCTTCCAAAACAAAGAAAATTAAATTATCTTTCAACTAAAGAACACACTGCAATGAAAGACTAAATGAGCAGTTCTAATTAAAACCATGCTGTGAATCTCCTACTTTCCACCACAAAAAAAAAAATCAGCTAGTATTTGTGCATGTAGAGCCGCCCTCCAAAACCAGCCAAGCAGCTTTCAATCCAAACAATGCAAGACACAGCAACTCAGAGCTGCGAAACTTATTGAAATTATTTCCATAGCAATCATAATAACGGGACGTAAGGCCAGGATACGCGAGGGGGAGGTGGGGCGGGCACCAAGAAGTCAGCCCCTCACCGGCCCCGGTGCTGCCTGCTGTCCCCGGCAGGCTGCGGGAGGCGCCCGCGCAGCATCCATCCCCTTGCCCCACATCCATCCCCTTGCCCCATGGCTGCATCCAGTGTCCTGCTGCCCTGTGCATCGTTGCTTGCCTTGGCAATGGTCAGTCTCATCCAAAACAGGCCCTCGCATCCCTTCTCTGCTCGTGCTCAGGAGCAAAGTGCTACGTCCCGGCGCGCGCATGCAGGAGAGCCAAGGCGCTGCCAGTCCTAGCCGCCGGTGAGCACAAGCAGCACCGTGCAAACCCTGCTCAAGCTTCTTAATTCTGACATGTCGCAACCATCTGAGGCTCAGGTGTCTCTGCTTGCAGCGCTAAACCAAGCAGCTGCCTCAGGTGAAAACGCTAAGAGAGGGATGAAAAATCGCGACTAGCCCTCTATGCCTGAGCTGCACGGGGGCTTCATGCACAGCTCGTCTTTGAACAGCTCTCCAGAAACGAAACATGATCTCTCCTCCCACCCGGCTCCCTTCTAGCTAGTTATCTGTTTGTGCCGTCACGATGTGCTGCGGGCTTCCCAGGCGAGCCACTGTCCTTCTGTGGGCAGAGAGCCGAGGGGACAGGAACACGCGGCTTTCTAAGCATAGCAAGTATGGGTATCCATGGCCTGCGCAGAACATGCATGATGATACTGCTGTTTTCATGCTAAATAGAGTAGACTTCACTGAACAGACTAAATTGCAGACTTAGATGGCATAAAGAAAGCTACAGTTTTCCCAAAGACAGAGGAAAGTAATGGGAACATTTTGCTTAGGGATGGAGAGCTTAGCTCCAGTGTCAACATGCCTGACTTGCTATCAAGACATCCAGTAAAAGGTTCAGAGACTTCATGGCCGTTAGATGTGGACAGGCACAATGGTGGCAGAGCAAAAACTAGAGGCAGTCGTCCTGAGGGATCCGAAAATCAAAGAGACTGAAGACAGAGGAAAAGGAGGATCCAGTTAGTAGCATTCACCTGAAAACCATCAAAAGGAAGTAGCAATATACAGGGAATCTGCAACTGATGCCACAAAAACATCAGATTTTTAACAGGTAAAACCTAGTAGGTCTCCTGAAAAGCAGCAAAGAGGCCTGCAAGAATAGAATGCAGCTACTGCAACTTGCTCCCCTTTATCATGCTATTTTTGGGCAGTTTGCAGCCCCACACACTCATGCCTGACACCCAATCTCTTTTAACACCTGTGGCAAGGCAGCAAAAATGTGTTATGCCAGATTTTGCAGCCGAGTAACCTGAGTGACAATACGTTGCACAATTAATTGCCAGGTAATCAATGTATTCTTGCTTGGTAGAAAGCTTAAGCACATATTCAACATTTAATCCCTTCATGAATAAACTTTATGAAAGTTTAAGGACATATTTAAGCGCTTGGTTTCACTGTAACAGATCACTTTGCTCCACCTCTCAAACATTTCTTCCCCTTCTCATTACACAGGACCAGCAGTATTTCTACATGAGCAGGATTTCAAGTGGCAAGGAAGCAGTTCTCTTTCTCGTGAGGACTGTGGGTTTTCGCCAGGATCCACATTTGGCTGTAGCACCGCATTATCAGTGTCCCAAAGAGCAAAACTCATTGAGGGAGACTCCAGAGTCTGTAGCTCTCCAAAATGTACCCACACTGTGCCTGCAAGTGCTGTTTACTGCATTTGAAACCTAGGCAGCAAGACTTTTAAATCCCAGTGTGCATAACATCTGCATGCAAACCAAAAGCAGGAATTCCTCTGCTTTATTGGGTATTGAAACATTAAAAACAGGTGTGTAAAAACTGCATTACAAATCTAACTGCAACCTCTATTATTTTTACCATGTGTAAGTAAACTGATCACTAGCATGTTTCAACTGTTTCAGTGAAAATATGCAATTCCTGCTAAATTATTTCTTAAACATGTGGAGGGAGGAGAAAGTTTATTTGATTTCACTGCACTGACAGCATGCAACAAATTTTATTTCTATGTATGTATACAGCAGATGCTGTAATGGATCATCTCCCTTTCATGACACTTATCAAAGAAGTTCTCAAGCTATTCTTCACAAAGGAAGAAATTATAAACCCCTGTTCATAAGGGAAGATGCAAAGTACTTTGAGAGAGCAACTGAGTAATTGGAGACCATATTTTACACTGATTCAGCCTGTTAGCTGAAATAATGACTAATTAAAATGGAAAATCTATATTACAACCATATATACTGATATTCCACATCACAAGGTGTGTTACAGATGTAATTTTTTACTCTTCTTACATATAAAAATTAGAAAGTATAAAACCAGAAATTCCATTGGAGTTAGGTTGGTGTGAAAGGGATCTGAAATACGAACTGATCCCCCAGTATATCTTCATACAGAATGCAGGCAATATAATTTTCATGATATATGTTTTATGTAATTTGGAGTACCAAGAAAAAAAATTGTTTGCCTTGAGATATTACTTTTAGGAGTAGAGACAGATGTCTAGTTCCCAAAGCAGACTTGTAAAAAATTAATCACCTGCTTCATGCAGGTTAGCAGTATTTGGCAAGTAGGTTAGCTCAGCTCATAATGAAGCATCTGGCTTCTGGTAAAGCTGCATTTTAATTTTAACTGTGTTTCATTTCAGATTTCAGGTGCATGTTAATGTGCAATAATCTGGCAAGTCTGGAGCAGATTTGCTGATTGGTAACTTTGGTGTAGGTCTTCTCAACTACAACCAAAACTAAGTCAAATGATAACTGTGGTTCATGCCCAGGCCACAAACTCACACATCACCTGAACCTCCATGAGAAGCTATTTTAAATCCAGTTGTCAACACCTCATCCATCCAGTCTTATTTTCTCAAAAATGGCTAAACTAAGAGTCAGAAAATGCCTAAGCATGTGCTTGAATTAAGCAGGCTAAGCTGTCTGACTTCAGGAGTGGCCCAATACATCTTCGAATGTAATTTGGTTTGAGTTTGGGATTTTGTTGGTGTTTTCTTATTTGAGTTCTGGTAATTTGAGGCAAGCAAAAGATGTACCTCTGTTTTATTTTTTCCTTATTTCCTTTCATTTTTTCCTTAGAAAAGAGAGTAGCCATTTCTAGCACTACTACTCTGCCTTCTGATTCTCTGACAGTGCAAGAGACATGGCATCTGCAACTTTTAGCAGGAGTGATGCAATATTAAGCACAGGACAAAAAGGATGGAATGGGCAAGAAAAAGTATCACAGTCAAGGATGAGTCCTGATTCCTCGCTGAAAAGTAGTAATACACATTTTAAAGGTACACTTCCAAAATTATGATGAATCGCCCTTTTAGACCACATGCAGAAAAAAGCCTCTGTCCACAATGAAAACAGTTCACCACGTTAAAAGGATGCAGCACAAGGCCTGAGGAAAAGTAAATCAGAGAGATATCAGAGAGGACTACTACACTTATGTTCTGCCTTTCTTGACCTTGCAGAGACTTCTATCACACTGGTTGTAGACACACAGAGTGCATATGCTGCTGGTCACCAAAACCAGCCAGACAAGGGAAGCAGAAAGGATGGCTCTGTGAGCAATGCCGGAGGTAAAGATGACTCCTCTGCATCCTCTCTAATCTAGAAGGTCTTTGCCATATCAACTGTCCCCAGAGGACAGCTAGAAGATAGCCCACACCATGACAGCAACGCCACTGACTTCCTTATTGCAAAGCAGAAGACAGAAAGGAAACCAGGAGAAGCCAATGAAAAGGACAATCGGGAGCTGATGTCATCATCCCCTTTCCCAAGGGAATGGAGACAGCACCAGCAGAGGAATGTGAAGGCTTTCCATCCTCTCCTCCCTCAAGGCCATAACCAACTTCTGCTTTGCCTGCAGCCTGAGTCCAAACTGAAGGCAAACTTAGGGCTGAAGCCTTCAGGCTGGAAAGCCAGATGAAACATCTCAGCATCCTAACAGCTGGGATATGTACTGTGGTGTCCATCATGCTGAGCGTGGGCGAGGTATAACTTTTAACAGAGAGCAGAGTGCATCCCCCAAGCACTGCTGATGGAAACTTCATTTTTCATTTGTAAAGGGCTGTTGCACCAAACAGCAGAGGCCTGTCCCCAGGATGGCTCATAAATCAGAACTGAAGTTGCATTTTCAGGGTCATGAAATCTTCTCCAGCTGACAGCAGCACACTTTCCAGGATGGCTCCCTTCTGGACTTACCCCTCCTTGGGGAGGCCACAAGCTACTGATACAGCTGTGCTTGTGGAGCTGCTCTGTGGGACCAACTTCATGTGAACCCCAAAAATGAGAAACTTTCTCCTTTCCAAAATACACTCTCCTAATAAAATAAAAAAAAAAAAAAAAAAAAACCACCAACAAAACAATCATGATGAAAAGCTTTCAATGGGGATTCTTCCATTTGCTGGATTTATAGAAGCAATAGCAGCCTTAAAAATCTGCCAAATCATTCTACTTTTCAGTTTTGATTATCTGTCTGCTAGTTTGAGGTTTTGCTTTAACTATACAGATGCAAGAAGTGAGAAAGCCATTCAGCTCAGATTTACTCTTAAGAAGTACCGGCTGTCTAAAACAAGGCTATAAAGTGTAGGTTCCCTGTCTGGTTTGTTGTGTGATTGCATGGCTTTGTGATATTGCAACCTGGCTAACAGGTGCTTGCCAACCTCTTTATATGCTCACCATAAGGAAGGATTATATTTCCATCTGAACAAAAGGGTATGCTGCCTTCTAAAAAGAAGCTAAGAGCAGCACAGAGAGGAAGTCCACCGTGGCATGATGAGTTGAATCACTGCTTACTAATGAGAATATGCCCTCTGCTCTGTCCCGATATACCCAGAAAGGGAAGGGGAAAGCAGCTAACAATATTTTTTCCACATCCTCTCCTCTTGCTCAGGTGTCAGATGGCCATGAGCTGGACCCACAAGGGACTGTTTTTTCTTTCTAATCCCCTTGACTCACTCAGCAATGGTGGCAGCTCTGTTGTTTAAAATGAACTTGCAGCAGTGGGGACCTCTACAAAGGAAAGAACTTATGAACACACTGCAAGCCCCATACAGTGGGACTCGCCATGGGTTCACTCTTGCTGTGCAGCACCAGAGCGTTGCTGCAAAGGACTGCTCTGTCTGAAAGAGCCTTCCTCTTGGCTTCCTTATACCTTCATCTTCTTCCTTTCATCAGTGGTGAGCACCTCTTTCCAGTCTTTTCCTTTAGCTCTTCAGTTCTCTCTTGTTGCCCTCTAGCTTTCTGGTTATCACAGAAGGCCTGTGGCTTCTGTTGGCTGTGTGTGAAGGCAGGTGTATGAGGGGTGCTGATCAGAGTGCATACCCCCTAAAGTCACACTGCTTTGTCAACAAGGCTTTCTATTCCCCAAGGGGTTTGCAAAAGGTATTCATTGCTTATAGGTCTGAAGATGAAAGGGCTCTGGCAGATGCCTGTGGTGGCCAGCTCTTGCATTGGGACTTTTTGCTTGTTATACAAAAGCAACAAAACCAACTGATCCAGGGGAAGCAAACAATAAGACACTCCATGTGTTGCTGAGGTGCACAAATAACTCAGGGGCATGTTGGTGCCTAATTAGGGTGATGTGGAGATGTGCAAAAAATACTGAGGCAGTGATTGCCATAGAGGATAGTCTGACACATGTTAGTCATAAGGGGATTTAAAAATCCCAATGTATGCCTCAAGGCCCTCGAAAATCAGACCCAAAATGCCTACTTGAGATCTTGTCAAGAAAGGACACAGATGACTCTTGTGAGCAAATCTCCTAGCACAGACAACATTTTGACTATGTAAATCAGCAGGCAAATTATTGTGTTTTGCCTGTAAAATGAAGGAGTTCAGACTATTCAGCTCTGCACAGGCTCAGATGAAATTTTGTGTTGGAGCACAGGAGCCATACACAATCTCCACCATCTCAGTCTAAGAGGTGTAGTGAAAGGCAAGGCAGCATTCACTGTATATTCCATAATAATCTAATTTTTCAAGAGGAAAACAAATTCTGGATAGTACTGGTTACTTAGATAAAAAGGAAAACCCCTATAACTCCTTTTTTTCCCCTTCTTCTAACCAATTTATCTACTTCATGTCAGGTGTGATCTTGAAGAGAATTCATGGCATTTTTGTGTCAAAGTTTAATAATAGTCATGGCTTTTAAAAGTGCTTACTAGACTACTCCATGCATTTGAATATTTTCTTTCACCACTGAGTACACTCTTCTATGGGAGTACATCATGCCCTTTAATTAAACATTCTTGAGTATTTGGATTTTATCTCACAGATACACCACACCCTGCTTGTAAAAATTCCATCTCAGGCCGTCAAAGTGCTTGGCTTATTTCAAAGACAAGTTATTAATTAGAGCATCTACAGACCATGTATTTATAATCTGGTGCCATCCCTCCCTGGGGAGCTCAAACTTTTATCTGCTGGATTACTTACCTGCAGCTGAAACAGACCCATTGCTGGCTGGAACACAATCCCCATCTTGTGCAACTCCTAACCACTACTCTCAAAATGAAGAATTGGGAGATAGGTCCAAACTGAGGACATTTTAAAGATGTTCTGTATGTAAACCCCTTGAATTAAATTCACCTTGCTTACAATGTGTCTGTACTATGTAATGCTGTGGGTTTCCCAACTAACCCATTCACTTCATTCAGCTTTGTTTGAAAAATCCTCACCTGAGCCACAAACTCTTGAGAATGAGTAGGTGCCAGCAGGATGCCAACAGACAGGATTTTGCTCCTCAGAGTGGTCCCAGGTTTAACAGTCACCTGACACAATATGCAGCTTCCCAATGCCTGGTGCCAGCCAGGGCACCGTCCCTGTTCTGACTCAGAGGTGGGAGTATTCCAGTCTGAAATCACCAAAGGCAACAGCAACTCACAAAATACTTCCCCAAGCCAAGGGATGAAAGCCAGTGCCAGCTGTGAGCTCACCAGCACTGCTCCCCAGCACCACTCACTTGCCAATCCTCTGCGGCATTTTTAGCTTGCCAGGCGCGCTGGCTCATCCCGCTCTCCAAACGTTTAGCAATCGGGAACAGTGATATCTTGGAGCTGCCATGGCAGCCAAACACCCAAACAGGCAAAAGAAAAATGTGTGAGAGAGTAATATTGTGTTACCAGGCTCATGAGCCTTCACAGGCAACTTGAAGTGCTCCGAACCATATTGTTCCTAAGTGCAGCAGGGAAGGTGCTGCCATTCCACAGAAGGAAATCCACAGGAAATCCTGCTGGCTGAAATATTCCTGAGAGATGGCCCATGGGAGCTTCCAGTGAGCAAGTCGCATACATGATGCAGACATGATAAGGAGCAACACAACTGCTGCCACAGGCAGCCCCCAGCACGTACCAGGCTTGCCTTTGCATGGGTCAATATGAGCTCCTCAGGCTGAGCCTGCCGTGCTCAGCTCTGCCTGCCCCTCCCCATGCTCAGGTTTGGGAGAGAAAATCTCACACAGTGGTGGCATTGCGCACAGTGCCAGCTCCTCAGTTGTACATGGGGCCCTCTCTAGCTACACAGAAAAGTCACCGGCCTGGGGGAGTCAAGGAAAAAATTGGTCCCCAAGCTTGGGCTTTGTGTCATACCCATGAGAGACTTCTGCCCTCCTATGCTACTGCTCTCCTCATCCAGCATGCTTGCCTCAGAAACCTTTGATCCTCAGACATTCCACCTCCTAAAAGAAGAGATGGATCAGCAGCAAGGAAGCTAATGTTGCCTGGGAAAAATAGATAAACCTGCTCCGGCTGCAGAGAAAGCAACCTCCTGGCAATTTTGCTTGGGAACCATGCCATGAACAGTGGATATTTTTTGGATTTACTTCTCCTCTGCCTTAGCATGCCCAAGAGATTTGTGGAGGTATTAATGTGAGAACATCTCCTATTTTGGGAAGCAAGATGCCAGCAAGAGGGGGGTTGAAACAAAGAGAGAAAAAGAGAGGAGAGAGACCTCATCCATGTTCTCTTCTTGTTGAAGATAAAGGAGGAAGAGCTTTAACAACAGCAGAATTAAAGCACGTTTCCCCAAAGTATTGACATAAGAAAGACCTGACTGTCAACATGGGAAAACTATAACAGAAAAAGGTAGTACAAGAGGTCAAAGCAGTTTTATGAGAGTTTTCCTTGAGTCAACAGAATAGAAAACACCAGAAATATTAAAGAGCTAAAAGCTTGATCCAAAATCTTTCTCCTGAAGACACTCAGATTCTGTTTGAGCTTACATCTGGGTTTGAACTTCAAAACTTGGGCTCCTTTCTCTGTAACCCAGTGGGATGAATCAAACCTGACCCAAACAGCTGCAACATCTGGAAATACGTTGATGCTTCAGACATGCATTTTTCAGGTTTTGCCAGTCACCAATTTAAGAGAAATTGCTCCCTAGATTTCCTTCTCTTACATTTACATATACATACTTTTGTTTTTCAGGTACTTTTTTAGTTGTAAGTACTTACTATTTGTCTTACAAAAAATATTTATAAATACTTCCTCTTTTTGGAAGTACTTTTAATCCATCCATCTATTCACCTCTGGTCTAAGTCAGAGCTTTTATGCATTTCTTCAAACAGATAACTGGCCACGATGGCAATGTCAGCACAGAAAGGCTTTTTCTGCACCTCTATGTTTCTGTTCTTTTTGGAGAAAAGGATGTTTGAGTTGTAAGAAGAGGACTGAAAAATACATTAATCCTTATTAAGCCTGTAGAGCCAATTGACAGAGCTGGGACTGTCTGCTTCCTCCTCCCTCCCTTCATGGCCTTCTGTAATCTCCTCTCCTCTCCTCTCCTCTCCTCTCCCTCTCCCTCTCCCTCTCCCTCTCCCTCTCCCTCTCCCACACTTGTTTGTGTTTGGAAGCAGCATGCTCCCTCCTGACAGACCGGGACAGGGGATGAGAGGGGAAATGTCTGGACACATTTAGTCCAATTAAATCTTGGCATCACATTCAGTCTTTCCAAAATGCACATAAGAAACTTTAGGTGCCAAGCTGGCCATTGCAAATTGATACCTCCCCTTTTGCTTTTCCTTGTATCAAGCCACAAACAGAGTAGGCATTAATTGTTAACAAGCATGTCTGCCACATGCCCCTCTTTAATATCATTCACAAATGTTCTGCTAAAACCTTTCAACTTTCAGCAGACGACTTCCATAATCCCATGTCACTGACAAATTCTGGCAGACCTAAAGTGTGTTTGCTGCTGACAACTCCCCTCACTTTCCTTTTCCAGCTGTGGCAGCAGCACACATTTACACAGCAGCATTCTCTGCCCAGGGTCTCCCACCAGACGCGTTTGCTAACAGGTGCTTACAGCAAATAAACAAACATGCACAGCCCTGCACGTGTGGTCCATACATCATCTTGAGCCATCTGGGCTTTCAACAAGCCACTGGTCCCGCAGCAGGGCTTGTGGCACAAGCCCAAGCAGTGCGAGCATGGCAGCAGTGCCCTGGAATCCACGGGTCCTGTGGCATTCGAGCAGCAATAAAACCTGGGCTCTGCTGCACAGAGGGTCACAACCTTGATGGGTAGCACTGGGAGTTTAACTGCTGGGTGAGAAAGCAGCAGCTGAGGAGGGATAGGCACTGTCTCCCACTCTCTCCCACTACTTTTTCTTTTTTTGTTTTAAACAACCAAATCTTGTTCTTCCTACACCTGAGCAAAGCCCTTTAAAAATGAATGAGACTACTCATATAAACGAATTAAGGGTCAGTTTAGAGTGTTATTAAATTAAATGCTTTACACAGAGTAACTAAAGAGCTTGGTGGAATTCATGAAACTAGATTCAGATCTCAGATGCTTTCCAGAGCAGCTGGAAGGGTTTTAGAAACTGAACAGAAGAAACTCTAAAAGCCTTTTCTCAGAACTCACTGCAACATCCAAACCAGCGACATATTTCTAAACCACTGCTACAGCTCTGCACTCCAACATGCATTCACAGTTCTTGTTAGATCCAACTGCAAGTTAAGGACTAAATGTACTGAGGCACGTCCCCAGCTGATTTCAGTATAAACTGCATGTCTGCCTGACTGCACAAATAGGTCCATGGTCACCACTCGCCAGCTGAACACTCACTGAGCCCTACAGGGACAGAGCAGCAATCCACCCTATATTCACACTGCTCTTGCATTGTTTGCACCAAAGGCTTGGTCCACCCAGTTTAAAATACTCTCTAAGGTGTGGTCATGTGCAGGAATCTCTGAGGACAGGAAAAATCTCCCATTACTTTTTGGTTTTAGAGAAGAAATGGCATTCGCCACAGAGCGCTGAGATAACCTGCGCTGCTCGTTACGTGGTTTGGTACCTGCACAATGGGGTGGCCCCCCGCAGATGCTTTCACAGCCCCTCGACTGCCCTCTGTCTCGTAGTGAGCTCGGTGGTGGGATTTCGGCTGCACTTCGATGCGTAGTTCGTAAGGTCCTGAGTGAGATGGAAGCTGCCAATCCAGAGCAGGCAGGGATGGGCTACAATGGAAAGGAAAACGGATTAAAAATTAACATCAAGTACACTACCACAAACCACAAACAGCCAGCACTATTACTTTAGACACCGTGCCTCGCAGTTCATCCTTCATCATCTTATAGTTAAAATTTAATCGATAAGGATAATGTTATGGCATAAGGAATTTAGAAGGTAATGGCTATTTTAGGAAGATTTATGGGTCAAGCATATCTGTTGGCCCAGATGCTGATTTGTATCCAAAACTGAAAATTTTTAAGACACAGATTACAAATACCTTATATATTAACTCTCAATGCAGAAGAAAAAAGGCAGAAAGACACAGGGGAGTTTTAGGAAGCTTTCTGCTCTGAAAGTGAATGCCCAACTAGTTTGGCATTTAATGAATCTAACAGGTTTTAATAAATCTGCTTTATTTATGGCTGGTGGAAAGAAGGAAAAAAAGGCATTTCCCTGCTTCATTCCCAACACAAAGCATGTATGAGAGCCTCGAAGCAAAGCTGATCTCTTTTGGGTTAATGCACTGCAAAGGAGAAAGCTCTGAAGTCAGAACTTGCTTATGAATCCTATTGATGGTGATGAGCAAGGCTGCAGAAAATGCAGCTCACTCTTCTGGCTCAACACTGACTCTGCAATTAACAAAAATACTAAAATACTAAGGACCTATTACTATCATGCAGCCCGACAGCATGCAATGGTGGAGAAGTGGCATTCTTAGAAACCCTCTTCCAGTATAAAACCACACTTGAAAATAGCTGGGAGACCTCTAAAAAATGACAAGTTGATGCTTTGAAAAAAAAAAGAAACAAGGACAGTAGAAACAGCAGTCCTGAGACAGATTTACTAATCTTAAAATTGAAGCAATAGGTTTACAATTAAAACGCTAATTTCACGTCCACTCTATATTCTTTCCTTTGGTGAATTCTCTCCACTGAGTGTCCTTCAAAAGTCTTTACAAGTAGTTAAACAGCACAACTGCAACACACTCCCCTGTCTTTCTACGTTAAACTTTATTACTTCTCCCATCAGCCTGGAGAAGATAACCAGCAGGCAGAAAATTTGCTTTGTAGGTGCCATGGGCCAGGCCTCCTGGCACTGTGAGAGGACTTGTGCCACCACAGCCTGCAGGTGAGGGCTCATCAGCTCTCCCCAGCCTGCAAGGAGACTGGGCACTGGGGATTTACTGGATCCTTGCCTCACTGCTGCAGCCCAGGAATAAGGACAGTCTGAGCAGCAGGGATCACAGCTGAAATCTTTCATTTTGCTGTGAGCTGCCCGAAGGGGAAAGGATGTGCAAGAGCTCCAGTATATCACTGGATGCATATACTACACACATTCAGCTGTGGAGGCTGGATACTCTGTTACCATCCCAGTGATCCACACTCAGTGCACTTGTGGCTTCTCAGGCATTACAGCTCTCAGCAGCCCGGCTGGCTCCACTGCAGGACAGGACTTCTACCACTAGCACAGGCACTTTTTTGCCTTGCCTTTTGGGTTTTTGTGAGTGCTTACCCAGCCCTGTATCATAAGCATGTTGAACTCACATCTGTTACTGCCTGTGTGCATATGCACTGCTGAGGCTTCAGGTGGTGCTAAGTTTCCCTACATTATCTTTCTTCATTTTTTGCAAGTCCGAGCCATTTATCTGCATGCCTATGGACACACACTATACACATTACAGGGGTCAGCTTGAGCCACCAAGTCCCATCCTGGGTGAGGACAAGTATCACCTTTGCTCCCTAGGCACCTCCTGCTACTCCAGGACAGCTCAGTGGCAAGTTGCAGGCTCCAAACATCAAGGTATTCTTTCTCCAGCCTTCAGGACATGGAGCCAAATAACAGACAGCAAGAGAAGTATCCATCCCAGCTGACTCTAAGTGGAAGCTTATCTAAAAGAAAGATGTTGTCTCTGTGCAGGTTCTGAGCTTCCATGAACATCTGGAGTCAGAAGAAGCCGGGGGGCACTCTCTCCACTGGCAAGATCCTGCCAGGGACAAACTGAATTTTCCTTCGGCTCCTTCACACATGGAAGCCCCTGCCTCAGCTACAGGCAGGATGTTGCACCTTCTGAGCTCCTGTGCAAGCCTTTCCCCCAAAATGGCCAGGGCCCATTCTGGAGGTGAGGGGAAGCACTTCTGCTACTACACACTCATACAAGGAATGAAGAGACGGCAGAAAATTACAGACAGATGGCCATTGTATGTAGCCACTGCTTTTTGCCTAGCACTTTAGGTACACGTAGTTTAGTCTGAAAAAAAAAAACCTGGATGAAGTATATTTGAGTAATGATAAATGACAAAGAGTAGATCAAAACAGCTGTGTCTCTCCTGGTGATGATCAGCACACATTTTTAAACAGATGTTTCTGGTTTTAAGTAAATTCTCACTTGATGGATTTTTTTTTCTGAGGATATAACATCTATCAGATTAGAAATTTTTAACACTTAATTAAAAAGGAGAACTCTGACTGACAGCATGTGGCCCTCAAGTGAAGAGGGTTGGGTTTTTTGACACATGGAAACAATAGTTTTGTAATTAATGACATCTCTTAAAAAAAAAGAACCAAAGAAAAAACACACAACCCCCCCTTTCAAATCAGCACCTGAAAATGTTAGTATAATTAAGTTGTAAAATTCATGTTCTCAAATAAATTGTGAAAACAAAAATATGGTTTGCTGTTAGCCTCAAATCTACAATCAAAATTCCAAAGCACCATGTGCCCAATTATAAATTGACAATTAATGGGAGTTTTCCTGATAAAGGAAGCAAAGTGATGCATTTAGCAGTGCCATGGACGGGGGCTGTCAGAGCTATTTCCTATGTTAGGTTATCTTCATCATGCACTTAATTTTCTGTGGCTAAACATGGTTAAAGGAAAAAGCCAAACAAATGGTGTAGTGGTAAAATCAAATCTGGTTGCTGCAAATATTAATTTGAAAAGGTCCAAACTACCTCATCAAGCCAGCATCATGTGGAGGGGAGAAGAGCCCCACCACAGCAGTCAAAAAGAAGACTAAAAGGTCTTCATGCAGTCTTCCTATCAAATACACACCAGTGTTTTTCTCTCAGATGACATTTTCCACCAGCTGAAAACCTGTCCCATTCCTTTCTGTGCCCTAATAAATCTCACTCTAGTCCTCCTAAATGCTGTAATGAGGTATGGTTGCTTCAAGGCAGGTTCACAAAACCTGGTGCTAGGCTGTAGAAAACTGGCTCAATATAATTCCATCCTACATAAATCAGATTAAAAACCAGATGAATAGTGATTTATTTTGCATACACCAGATACACAATATGATTAAATCAAAAACAGATTATCCAGTCTGGCTGACTTCTGCCTTTAGCAGAAAGATTTATCAAGTTACAAAAAACCAAAAAAATAGAAAAAAAAAAAGAAAGATACTAAGCAGCCCACTGGAATATAGACAGGGAGGAAACAGAGCTAAAAACTTCTGCTAAACGTTGTAAAGGTGTTTAAGCTCCATTTTCACATGACTGCTATCCATTTGGTAATTAAATTTATAATTACACTTTCTAAGCTACTAGGTGCCCAAGGCCACTTGAGAAAGAGATTCACAAACACTTTTGTCCCAAACTGCAGAAGGTATAAGAACAGCTGCCAGTCTCACCCTGGGACTAACCCTGCTCTTGGCCAAGTACTACAGCAAGGAATCATCTAGCCCAGACAGCTGCCTGAGTGCCATAAGCCACTGCCTAGAAGGAGAAGATGCTCAGTGTCTTTCAGCACCCAAAGTAAGTGAGTGACCTAGAAGGAGTACAGCTGAGACTGGGTGCCCTGTGCTAAACTTAGTTTTTTCTGACAAGGAGTTTTCCTATAGAAACAAAAACACAAACTAGAGAAACCACAGGACTGCTGAAACTTTTACTAATCTGCTAGCTTGAATCTGCTCCAACTCTGCACCAAATGCAAATATGGTTACAATTTATTATTTATTACTCGTCTCACATCGAAGTGGATGCCTATGAAAGATCCCTGTGTGTGATTTTGAAAGAGTAATAAAACAATGGTGATGGCTACGTGTCCACCAACTTGATTGTGGTCAGAAAAATACACTTGCTTTATATTTCACATATGACTTAATGTGGGCAGATTTTACTCTCTCTTTTTTTTGAATTTCCTGTCTGACAATTGAGCAATCTAGCTGTGAGCTATTAAAATAGATGCTGTGTCCCACCCCAGACTTGGCCATATTTTGCTGGCATGTGAAGCAAGTAGCTCCTCTGTGGAGTGCATGAGGCGCGCTGGAATTCCTCATGCTGAAGTCTGAAAACATGAGTTGTCGTCATTCTCCCATATAATACTTCACCCTTCTGTCCTAAAAATTCACACTCAGAGATTGGTTTGCAAGGGAAGTTTCACATTTGATGGCTTACAGAAAGGACAAGAAACTATTGCTGCAGGAATGGAAATAACAAGTGGCTGGCATCATATTTCTGCTTATTCTGAATTTAGAATCCTGGGGCATTAAAATGAGCTGGTGAAGGAAGGCCATTAATAAGATGCTCACAGGGTTGTTTGAATGATCTAAAAAACAGTTGGGAGAAAGCGTGGGGAGGATTAAATCAAACAAACAAAAATATATCAGTTTACTGAGACAGGCTTCCAAGTAGTCTTCAGCCTTATGGTGCAGCAACCAAATGTAATAAAAAGTCACTGCTACATGATGGCAAAACAAACATGTTGAAAGCATCCAAACAACCCCATTCAGCAGGAATACAGCGGAAAAGAGAAAAATATTTGGGCTCTTCCCTGCCTACTTCCCAGTGCCAGCCCCTCAATTAACACTAACAAGTCCCAGGAGATGGTCACTGCCACACAGCCACAAGTCCCCACTTCACTGAGTCTTGCCCAGACAGCCCTGTCTTTGCTTTGTCTGAGGAACTTCCTCTCGCCTGCCATAAACACGCAAGTTCGCCATGGATGCACAGGTCAGCAAATCCGGTGCTGCTGCACCACTGACTATCTGATCTCATCTCGTCTCAAGATTGCTGGTACCTTTTTCTTGAGAAACTCAACTTTTCCCAAGTAGGCTTGCCCTCTATCTCATGATCTGGAACTAAACACCTCTAAAAAAAACAAAAACCAAAAATAAACAAACAAACAAAAAACTCTCACAAAATCTAAAGCATCTGAAAGGTCTGCAAATCAAAAGAAAGAAGAAAAATGTCTGCAACATTTTAAATCATAGTTTGTAAGGAAATTGTACCATTTGGGGCCTCAACTGTTGCATGCTTGAGTTTAATACTGTCGGAGTACAGTACAATACTCCCAAAAGTAGAATCCAAAAAATCTGCAAAAGACACAAAAAAAAGCTCACTGATGCAGACAAAAGTTAAATGTGCTTTGCAACTTGCAGAGGGATATCCAACCATTCATTCTGTAGGTACAAACTTCAGTCTTCATATGTAAAACTACATAACCACGTGCCTGTGAGGTCAAAAACATACATGCATATTTTTGAGGTTGAAAAAGAGACTGCAGCTAAAGAAAATGTTGCTTTTGACTGTTAAAAACAATAAACTGTGGAAGAAAACACCATAGGGAACTTTTAAAAGTCACCTGTCTATTCCTGGAAACTCCTTTTGGTGTGGTAGACCTCCTATATGCCATACACCCAACCATTTCTCTTTCTCTTGAAAAACACTACATTTAGTGCAAGCTTGAGTGTTAAAGGCCAACACACTCCTTGGATAAAATAGATAACACTTGATATAAATATAATGTACTGCTTTTCAAAGAGTAAGAAACTGCCTCTAGGAAATCTTAGGTTGTGTTTAATCAAATACAGCAGGTGAAGAGGAAGTCATATAAAATGTGCGAAATACTCAGAAACATGGCACTTCGGTGAGTGCCTATACTTTTTGTTGTGATATAGGGTGATTTAGGACCTGCTTAGGAGCAGGTACAGAATACAAAAAATGGGATTTTAGTTTGGAAGTAGTCACTAACAGTGGACCCATAGCTGAGGGCAGAAGTCCAGTCCTGTACTTCCATTTTGGCTTTGACATTTTTGCCCACAACATTCTGCATTACATAGCACTTAGCAGAGACGGAGAAAATGGCACAAAAGGAACACCACTGACACAGCAAGGGTTTGAGATACACAGAGCATCACCTGCTTGTACAGTAATGGCCCAGTAGAGTGCTTCTCTTAAAATTATTTGCTGCAGTAACTCTAAGAGAGATACTACAGACAGAAACTTGTTGCATTTGAATGAGACAGCACAATGCACAAATACCAAAATAAAAAAAATATCTTGGAGATAAAAGCAGAGTTTCACAAAGACCATCTCTTGACTCTCTGCATCATGATTTACCTCCAGGGCTTTTTGAGGGAGACTGGTATATTTAGACAACTCATTTTGGTCTAGAAAAGGTATGATTCCCATTGTTACCTCAGCACTTGTTCCAGTGCTTCCCCTGAAATCTCTGCTTGGTCTTTAAGTATTTTCTGCATCAAAAGACTTGGTGCAAGGCCCTGGGCTTCAACCAAAGGACTGCAGACAGATCCCCACCAGCCCTGGGTTAACCTATGCAGCTCAAGCCTCAGCTGCAAGGTCAGGCTCTACCCTCCTGCTCTGTCCTGTGATCCTCTGCACCCACGTGCCGAGTCCGGTGCAGGAACAGTCACATGTTCATAGTCTGCAGGGAGATGTGTGAGCCCCGATCTGCACCACAGAGCTCACGGCCTGGGCACTGGGCTGAGCATCTGAAACACATAAAGACTCTATTTCTGTCAAGGCAGGCATTACTATACTCTTATTATATACTCTTATTATTCCCCTGCTCCAAGATTTGAAAAGCCTGAAGTGGACTGAATTTTAATTATGACAAATTATAAACACCATCAATTTTAGTAACAAGAGGAAAAAGCAGTTTCCTTTTAAGACTGATGCCCACTATAAAAACTTGGGAAAGGAGACAGCACTCAGTCTGAGCCTGCTCCCTCCTGCTCCCAAAGAGATGGGAATGCAAGAGAGGGAGGGAAAGGTGGCAGTGATTTTCCAAGGCATGCTGGCTTTTGATGAAAACTGTACCGCATATTCAGGAAGAGACAGAGGAGGTAATCAAATCTGGTTATCTCAAAATCATTATGACCGGGTAGATTTTGGAGCCTCAGTTGTTTGTTGGAATCCACCCCTCCAGCCCTCGTGTTTGAAATAGAACAGATGTGTAACATAACAGGAAAAAAATCCAGCTCTGTTGTGACAAATTCTTAACCAATTTTTTGGAAGATTTAAAATAACAGTTTCTGTTGCGTAGGCTGTGATCCTGTTGACGTCCGTGCTCAGCTGCCCAGCACTTTCATATACATAAAATGAGAGGTATTTTTGGTGGAAGGAAGCACTGTCAGTGTATCTGATTGGTAAAATAACTTAAAAATCACATTTCAACAGTAACTTCCAACTGCCCTAGAGCACGAGTTAATGAGATCACATGGAAACATATTGCAAACCAGGAAACATATTTTGTACAAGACCAAAACAGTGGAAAAAATGTTAAATACACAACATAGTGGGGCTTCATTCTGTGCATTTCACCTTTCTTGTTTGTGTTAGCGCACAGGCACGCCGGGTGCCTCCTGACGGACCGCGGCACAGCGCCTATGGCTGCTTGCTGCAACGGAAAGATAAAAGCCTGTTTGGTCAAACTGTCATATTCCTGCCCTTGAAGTCGTCGGCAAAAAGCTGCCCCTGACACAACAGCTGAGGGCCGGCCTCTCTGATGAACGTGGGCTACTTGTCACTGCAGTGAGTGAACATAAAAGGCTTTTTCTAAGTAAATGGGAAGGCTCTGAAGGTTTTGCCTGGTGTTAGAAGTCTCCATCCCAGCTCTGAAAGACAGTGAGAGCCTAATTCTGGGTGGCCAGACCCAAAGGGGTTGCTGCGTTTCTCAGCACTGAGTTGAGCCAGGGTCTTGAAAGGAGCGTGGCAATGCAGAGGAGAATGAGAGCGATGAGGAAGGGAAGCGTGCTGCAACATAAAGAGCCATGGACCACTCCACCTCAGTTTCAGGAGACAGCACATGGCAGAGAGGTGCTGGTTGAAGAAAGGTGAAACTGACAAGGCTGAGAACCAGGAAACGCATCACCAATTAAAACACTTCAGCTACATACTTACTGCTTTCATTTTGAGAAAGGCAGCTTCACTGTCAAGAGCAAAAAGCCAGGTGTGCTTGGGAAGGAGGAGGAAAGGAGGTGACCATCAAACCAGGGACTAGGAACAGCCTACAAACCCTTGGAAAGCTATTTTCCTGCACCACATGCTTCTGCATATTACAGCTTCCAGAAGACTCCAAAATAAAGTCTATAACTACGACAGAAAGAGAATGCAATGAATGTAATTCAGATTTCAGCTATTCTGTGCTGCTTCCTACCCAGAGCCCTGTTGTGATAAATAATTTTGATGAACAGACTGAACCACTATCGGCTGAAAAATTAGTTTTTCTTCTTTAAACAGAAGTAGTGGGGAAGACAGAAAAAAACAGAGAATCACTGTCCAGTAGAGACAGAAAAAGATGGATAGACAGCCTTCAGATGAGCTGAAATAATTTCAGATGAGCTGAAATAATTCACAAAATAACCATATTCTTAATTAACTTGTATTCACTGTGCACAAAGCATAAATGTAAAAGGTCCTGAAACAATCACTATAATGAGATCATATCCTTGTCTAGCAATATAAAAATACTGAGACATAATAAACTTCAAGTAAAGCCACAGGTTTGTCGGCACCAAATTGTCCTGCTCCCTGAGCTTCTGAATGCCTGATTTGCAGACTTCCCAGTCTGGGGCTCATCCTCTGGAAAGTGGATAACTGTTTACAACCTACGCATAGCCAGCTCCTAGAAGAGCCTCTTTTACCCTTCAAGGCTTGAGTCATGGTTACACCACACCAACAACAGAGGCCATGTCACAAGACACAGTTAAGTGGAGTGAGTGGATGGGCAGATTTGGCAGGAACAGAGATAGGAAGGGGAAGAAGAAACAAAAGTATGCAATAAAGATATTACTGGGATTGCTCTCTAAGTCGGGATTCCTTACCTCATGTAGGATGCTGGAGATAGAGGCTTTGGTTTGGCCCACTGGTAGGGATGCTGTGGCACAGACAAGTACTGCTCACAGAAGTTTCCCTTCCTGATGTGCTGAAAGCTGGAGAAGTCTTCTGGTGACAAATCGGCAGTTGGCGATATGGTCCCATGATCCTCGCCAGCCGGTTCTGTTTTGAGAGCCATGGATGGGGTGTGATCAATGGTGGTCTTCCTTGACTTGATGGGAATCCCATCGTTCATATCGATGGTGCTGTCAGTGGTGAGGGCGTTGATGGCAGCGACGATGGCGGAGCTGGTATACTGGTTTGTGTTCCCCAGCCATGTGTCATCCGTGACACTCACCCTTGGCGAGTTTTGAGGAGAAGGAGTAGGGGAGTGGTGTGGGGAATAGGAGGTCTGCCGGCCATTGAGGCTGTACTTCCTTTTGTTGCAGGGAGACGGAGGCCTGGAGTTGCGAGCCCCCAGCCAATTCTCCTCTGTGATGCTCGTTCTGGGAGACGTTGATGGAGAGTGCCTTGGGGAACTGAGCAAAGTACAGGCCACCATGCTGCGCTGGTAGCTCTCCTCTGTGTCAGTGGTCTTCGGAGAGACACACGGGGACTGCCATGGAGAAGTCTGAGGTGAAGTGTACGGATATGAGTAGTTGGACTCATAGGAAGACGCTTCGGAGTTGCAGCTTCTGGAAGACAAGCTACTCGCTGGACTGAGGCAGGACGGGTCTCTGTATGCCTCGATGTTCGGCAAGTTCAGAGTGGCAGTGGAAGGTGACCGCTTGGCGTTAGGGATGGCCTCCTCCACCTCATCATGGAAAAACTGGTTGTTGTTATGATGCAATCCCATGTAAGATGTGATCTCAATTCTGGGGCTCTCCAGCGCTGGAGCTCCATTAGGTCTCACGTTTGGTGGCAGGTAGTACTCGGATGCTCCACTGTCAATATGTCCTCCATATCCAGAGGGATGGTTTGTTGATGGGACAACTGAAATTACAGGATTTGATGTCTGCAGGCCATGACATGGAGTTGACAATGAGGAATGTGCCACATTTAGAGGCAAGCCAGCATTTACATTTGAAGATGCATAATTATAGTGTTCTGGAAGAAACAAACAAACAACAAAGAATGACATGAGGTGCTGCACAAATATACTCACTTAGTAACATACCCAGCTGAAATGGAGAGACATGGCACAACACACAAAAGCACAGCTCTCCATAATAACCCAGCCCAGAGGGGTGCCATGCTGGGAGAGAGGCTGCAGACTAGCATCCTTGAAAATGCCACTAACTGAACAGAACAAGACAAGATATCTTGGGATGGGGGATGTACACTGACAGAGTTGGTCTTGAGGACACGATTCTTAGGTGAACCTTCAAAGCAAAAAATTGAGTCTTCAAACAACATTGTTTCAGGATTCTGGGAGACTGCAGCATTCAGAGATGCAACTGAAGAGATGTGTTTTTACATAAGTGAGCTTGAGTCCCTCCCTGAGAAGTTGGAATACACAAAATCTGGACAAAAAAAACCCCAAAAGTGGAGGCAGACTAAAGCAAAGAACAAGATCAAGTGCATTCTGTTAAAAAAAATTATACACAATCGAAATTTCCACTACAGCAAGTTTCCAACTGGTTCCAGTTAACTAGGATTTTGGAAGAAGATAGAACTATTGATCTGCTCTGGTTTCTGGGACCACTTATCCTCCAGCCCAGCTGACAGAGGCCAGGTGAAGGATAGACATGGATATCCCACTACTCAGCGACAGCTGGAATTCCACTGAAATTGCTGGTTATTGCACACACCACATCAAGCACTGCCAGCAGTGCACTCTGGGCCAGCTCTCCAACCATTTAACAGTGCTGGGTGTATAAAAGCAAGGGCAGAGTTGCACCACCACTGTGGAAAACCTGGAAGGTGACAGATCACATCACAGCCTTGTGCCAATGGGGTCCCTGACGAAGCACAAGGAACAACGTGCCCTTTGCATGCCTCCATCCCTGCTGCTCTACAGGGACCACCGTCTCAAAGCTGGTCCACATGGGATCATCTCTGCCTTGTCTCGCTATCTGCCTGCTGAAGGGACTCCTTCAGCTCTGCTACCCTGTCCCAGGGATGCATATGTGACTCTTTTTGCCACCTAGAGATATTGGTGGGCTGCCCATGGGGGAAATGGGCAGCCCTCAGCCAAGGACCACATGCCCCTGGTGCTCTGAGCTGTGATGGGATGAGAAATCATCATCTCTATTCTTCCTGATATAGGGAGGCTCTGTGTCACCAGGACACATGAGCCAGACATGTAAGCCCTAATGCCAGTATCTCTTACTTTACTGGGAAAAGAGAGCAAAATCTTCGTATCAGGGACAATGACTGCTGAACTCTGAGTCTGGGTAATGCTGGTGTACAGGTTCCTCTCAGCAGTCTGGAAATGCACCCAGCTCCAGCTCCAGCCCCAAGCTGTGCTTGCAATCTGTCAGCCTTCCCTGAGCATCACTTTCCTGCAGGACAGAGGGAAACTCTACATCCCCCGTGGCCACAGCCAGTCCACATGGGAAACCTGTCCTTTTGCATCCCAGGAGGCAAGTTCCCTTGGCAGTCGCCTTGTGCAATTTCCCTCGGAAGATATGGAAAGGCTGTGTTAATTACTGCAGCTGGTATTCTGGAGGCGATCAGGGAGCTCTGCAAATGCAAATGAGCCTCCAAGCTGGTAACCAGCACAGCTAGCTATTCTCTTTCTCTTGTTTATCAGCTCAGCCCTCTCTGGTATCATCCACCTGTGATCCCACGCTCACCTTTCTCACTGCCAAGGACTCCAAGGCAAATGGTATTTAGGAAAAATTAATGTGCTGTGGCAGCTTCACAGCAACTCCAGCTGATGCATGTCATAGCAGGTAACAGCGGGGAATGATGAGCAGCAACCCCTTTTGAACTCACTCTAGTCTGCCCTCAGATACTGGCCATTTGCTCAGGAAGGGTCATTAAATTACACTGCAGTGTGCCACAAATAACACTGGGTTATTCAAAACATGCTGCAGCTTCAGCCTCTATTCAAAATACAGCAAAAGAGGTGCTCCTTGACAAAATCCAGCTACACTGGTCATATCAAGGTACAGATCTGCTGGAAGGATCAGAATTCTCTCCTTCCAAAATCAGTTCCGTTTTGTTGCTGCCTTGCCACTTGGCCGCACCACCCAGTATCACCACAACCACCACCACTTCCCTCCTGCCTGTCATGAAAAAAAACCCTGACATGGTACAACAGTGGTAAGACCTCATCTGTTTCAGAAATTAGCACAGAGAAAGAGTCTAGAGTAGTGCCTTCAGGGCAGCTTCAGCTCCTTCACTGCTTCCTCCAGCTCCAGAAGAACGTGATGTCCATGGCACCACACTGATGCTGGGACACTGGCTACGCTTTTCTTCCACATACCCTTCCACAGCCTCCTGCTCTGGCATATATCTGGAAAGCACTGGTGACACGGCACAGCTGGGAACCTCTCCCAGACAGTCCCTACCATGTAGCCAGACAGCCCAGGCAGGGGACTGGGGGTTCAGCAGGCTGCCCCAGCTCTGCACCCACCAGGTGGGCTTTGCCTCTGCTGACTGCAGAATCAGTGCTTTTAGGTCTTGTATTAAAAATAAATAGGTAAACAAACAAAATAACAGGGAAAAGTACTGGGAGCCCAGCAGTTTGCTCAAATTCTAATGCATGACTAGGGTGAAATTCAAACACTGCAGTCTCCTGGAGATCTGCAGCCCAGGCTTAATAGGCAATACAAAGCTCAGATGAGCCTTTGGAATACAGTTAAAAAAATTATTAAAAGACAGGCTCAAGTACTACAAGCAACAAGTTCCCTAATTCACATGACAAGGAATAGCCACTTTTAGAACTATTATGCATTTTTTTAAAGCAAACTTTCAAAGGGCCAAGAAAAATAACAACATATAACTCATACAACTCATACAATAGTACACAAAATAGAAAGATGCAAGATCCAAAGCCTTCCAAATATATTTAGGTATCTTAAAACTACAGGCAGCATGTAGAAAATACGTCCACCAAATATAAAAGCCTCAAAGACATAACTAGGAACAAGGCAGAGACGTTGGTTTGTGAACTAAAAACCACCAGCTATAACTTCTGAAAAAAGCTCATTCTCCAAAACTTCCATATTTACAAAATTCATCACACATCCATAGTCAGCATTTATAACATGCTGACATTTTCCTCACCAGGGTGAATGAGACAGGTAGAAATAAAATCTTGCATCACACAATGTAGCTATGTAGGCTATTTTGACAGTCCTGATGTGGACGAAAGGCAGGTAATGCCTCTGCCGTGGCATCACTGCTACAACTATGATTCACAGAGGCACCAGAGGTACTGACTACTTGGTAGTCGGTACCAGTGTACTGGCTACCAAGACACATTTAACAGGGTATTTTAATATCCTGGGCCAAATCCCGGTATCAGATAGACCAGTGCAGGTTTGCATCAGTTCTGTTCCAACAAATCCACACTTATGTTAAGTATAATTAGGACAAGAAATTGAGTTGTGAGCACACCTCCATGTATTACATTTCCCTTTGTAGCAGTTAAAAAGCTCCTTTTTCTCCTCTAGTTAATTTCACAGCAAGCAAGCTTTATTCCTTTCTATCATTAATGGGCTGATCCTGCAAGGCACTGAGCACCATCGGTTTTTATTTAGGTACTTTAAATTGGAATGCTGAACACCCACAGCTTGTAGGGTCTTTAGAGAAGATGAGTGCTGTCTTACATTGCTCAAGATGAAGCCACATCTGTGTCTGTGTTTAAATGTATGCTTTCAAAAGTGCCTAATGGAGTTAGGTACTTTTCTCAGACTAGGACTTTGACACTTAATTTGCTTAGGCCCCTCCACTTTAGACACTAGAACACTTATCTGAAAAGCTTGGTGCGAAACTCTAAAAACTGCCTTCTGAAAACAAGAAGCTCATAACAGCTATTTGGATATTGTGCCAGAGAGGTGGGAAACTGGGGAGAGCTAGGAAGGTGCAAACACCTTCGCTCATATCCTGGAAGGCTGCGTTAGGCAGGCAAGGATTCGGAAACCTGCTAGAATTTATAGGCAAAATATAAGGCACAGAGCAAACACAGCCCTACTCTGAGGCTGCGTTGTCACCCACTCGTACCAGAGCTCTTTACCGTGACCCGCTATCACCGACAGTGCAGCGAATTAACCACGCACCAGGAAGCGGCAACCTTCTCTCTCTGCCAGTTCCAGGCTTGTTCGCCTCATTTCCACCTCAAGCATTGCTTAAAGCCATAAAAACAGACAGCCGGACCGAGACACCAGAGGTTGGAACAGTTGTGACGCGTGACAAATTCACGCCCGTTATTTTTATTTGCGGATGACCTTCAAGCTAAACCCTGAGCCTAACTCCGGCTCACGGGGGGATGGGGAAAGGGGGCTGAAGTGAGTTTTCAACCGGCCCATTTCTGTCATGGGCAAGACCCAAAGCCAGGGAGGAAGCCGTGCGAGAGGTCAGCGCGGGGGTCCGGACATCTCGAACAACTCCAAACTTCTAAACACTCTGCACCGGCGGCCACACGGGTCGTCTCCCCGTTCGGCTGCTGCCGGCGACCCGTCAGAGGAGCGCCGGCCGCCAGGGCAGGACTCTATCCCGATCGCGACTCTATCCCGATCGCCGAGGCGCCGCTCGCCGCTTCCCGGAGCGGCTGAGGCGACAAACGCCGCTCGGGGCCGGGTCGACCTGTCCAACCGGGATTGCCGGCTGCCCTGCCCCGCTCCCCGCGAGGGGAGGTAGCCTTTCCCCGTCCCGAACAGATCAGCGCAAAGAGGGCTCCCCGCAGCATCCCGCCGCCAACACCTTCGGAGGTGCCTCGGCCGCCCCGCCGCGACCCACCTCCACGCTCATCGCTATGCTTGAACTCGAAGAGGAAATCGAAGTCAAACTCCTGCTCGGCCTCCACGCCCGTCATGGCTCCCGCCGCGACCCCCGCCACGCTCCGGCGCTCCTGGCAGCGGTGGTGGCGCAGCCCCGGCCCGCCCCGTCGGGCTCACCACGTCGCGCCCGGACACCTGCTGCCGGCGGGCCGGGCACCGCGGAGCCCCGGCACGGCGTGGGACGGCGGCCGCTGCTGCGCTCAGTAACGTGATCTCGGCCCCGACGGGTGGCCTGTCTCGCTGCCGCCGCCGCTGCCGCCGCCTCCGATCCGCCCTCCCGCCCGCTGTTGATGTTTCCGGGTCGATGCAAACAACCGCGGTGCCCGTCCCCCCCCCGCACCCTCCCGCCGGGACTCTGCCCCTGCAGCGCAGCCCGTGCTCCGCGGGGAAGCCCTCGGCCCACCCGGGGGACCCAGCAACGGGGGAGACCCAAACCGCCGAGGGCTCGCCGTGGGCGGGATGGGGATCCCGTGGGTGGGCGGGGAGCGGAGAGCGGGACTTCACCTGCCCCCGACCGGCGGTAACGGTGGGAGCCCGGAGCGGCTCCTTCCGCGCTTCAGCGGGAGGGAAGTGGGGAGGGAGGGCTGCTCAGCCCACTCAAAGGGGACACCGGTGTGTCCCCTCTTCGCTGACGACTGATAAGGTTTCTTCCGTGGGTGCCCATCACTCCGCGTCTGTGAGCCAAGAGGCTCCACTTTCATTTATTTATTATTTATTTCACTTAGTCGCAGCACCCACTAGTGCCAGCTGCTATAAAAAGCGCAGTAAAGCGGGACTCGGAACGCTGCCGGGAGCCTCCGGGGAAGTAAAGGTCCTCTCCGGACCGCCGCCACACACCGGGAGGGCGCCCGCAAAGGGCTCCGGTGGCCGGTGCCCGCCAGTCCCTCTTCCCGCTCGTACTGGATACAAATTAGGGGAAAAGTAAATTAGGACTTTCTTTATGTTTCGAGGTGCTTTCCTGTCACGTTATACCAGGCCCGTCTAAAGGTCCCCCGTCAGGCAAAGGAGAGCCCGCCCCCGCAGCTCGGCTCAGCTCCTCAGCTGCCGAAGCTTCGGGTCGGGTTCCAAAAGGAACAGTTTTTTTAAGCAGTTATGGAAATAGTATTCTCTTATAAACTCAGGGAATACCATTTTCCAGGCTTGCGACCGAAATCTCCGTCCTGAAGTGCCAGGAAAACACAACTTTTTTCCATCTGAGCCCATTATTCTTTTCCCCGTCCTCGCCGGGACGAGCCTCGCTGCAGCCTAGGCTCTCGCAGGAGCCGAGTTGGGCTTTGCCCCGGTGGGGCCGTGAGTGCCGAAGTGTCGGAGCTGAGTCACCCGAACGTGCTAAAGGCCTTGGCAGCGGGGGAACCCCTCCCTCCGCGCCTGTCCTGACCGTGGTCGCCCCCGGGTGCCAGCTCAGGCCGTGCTGCAAGGAGGAGAGTCCCTCTTCACCCGTGTACGTCCCTCAACCTTTGCCCCGGCGGCGGGTACGGATGTGCCTCCTGTTCCCTTACCCAGGGCCTACAGGCGGGACAGCCGCCTCGCCCGAGCCGCCAGGCCCCCGATTCCACCAGGGTCAACCCTCCCTGACGCTGCTGTGGTTCCAGACGCCCATCTTCTGGAGTGCCCCGGCGAGGAGGCGAGGAGAAGCTCCCAAGTACCTGCTGCCCTCGATCCTTCGCCTCTCCCGCATGTGGTATCTGCAAGGCTGGGTGATTTGTGGTGAATTGTCCCACACTATTTACAGACGGCTTGATTTGTCAGTGACATTAGTATTAGTGCTGTCAATTAAATATTTCGATTGGCACCCTTCCCGTGGAGAAAGAGGAAATATGTGCTATGAAAAGGTTAGAAACAAAGCGATACCACATGTGGGGATAGAGTAACAGTGGCCCTCCTGCTAATAGTCCAGTTCGAAACAGTCTCATTGAACTGAGACGAGCGAAACGAGCGATGGGGAGGTGGTGCGCCCTGGCAAGGCCATTTCTGTGTCACCAGCCGCCCTTGCACGACCCACGGACCGATCTACCAGACCAGCCGCTGCCCACCCAGCCTCTCCTTGGAGTAAACTGGAGTTGTTTCAACTCCATAAAGCAGGTTCAACAAGGGGTGTATCAGACGGTCTGCTCCAGCTGCAGCCCCCCAGCCTGAAGGAGAATTTAACTTGTCCACGGCATTAAACCCGGCATAACCACTAGCATTTTAAAAAGTAAAGGACACCACACCTCACTACCACCCAAAGAAAAAAACAAGGTCCTCCCACTGGGGCTCTTTGCGCATTTCTTCCCAGACTAAACAAGAAATAAAGTATTTTCTTTGATTATTGTAGTTTGGCAATCAAATGGCACCTTAATTTTCAGGCAGGAATCCTGACACGCAGGGCTCCCCTACATGTTTCCTGGATTGGGTCACGCTTTCTGGCTGGACTGATTTTCTTAGTCTCTTACAAAATACACCACCGGGGAAGAGAACTATCGACAAGGGTTGGCACATTTTAACATAGGCATTAGAAATGCCAGAGAAGTAAAGAGGGGGGATTTTTTTTTTCTTTACAAGAGGCTGCAGAACGCTTTTTATGTCAGTTGCCTCTGGATGTAATTTTTACAAATGGTGTATTCAGTGCTCTTGGAGCCCAGGGCATTGGAAGCGCTGTGCGCGCAGCCCACGGATGTCTGAGTGTGCGACTGGCACGCCAGCCACTTCTATTAAACACAGTATAATTAACTTCCATCCCAAAAGGCTCGCCGCTTAGCAAGCGGAGCCACAGTCATAGCCGCGCTTGTAGATTTCGCACCGGCAGAATCTTGTCAATGTCAATGAACCCCTTGGGTGAAAACAGCTGTGTAAAAATAAAAATTAAAA
>VWZV01015684.1:45000-98451 GCA_013397155.1 Irena cyanogastra | reverse complement strand
CCCGGCCCCGCCGGGCCGCTCCCGGCCCCCCGCCCCGCAGCCCCGCGGGGCCGTCCCGGGCCCGCCCCGCCTCCGCTTCCCTCGGCCCTGCGCCTCCTTCCCGCCTCCTCCAGTTTGTTTACAGCCGCTACTAGGAGAGACTTTTACACGGAGCTTATTTTGGGAGTCGGTGATGACTAACGAAGTTAAAAGGAGCTTAGTACAGAAAACAACCTTATTTTTAGACGGCTGTTGTTTCAGCGGATCATTGTAGCAAACGCGCCCCGGCGTTTCTAAAAGCCACGTACCCGATGCCAGGTCTCTCGTCCTGTGCTGCCACCGAGGCTCGCACACCGGCTGGCCCTCTTTGCTTTGCTTCCCTACGTCTCCTCCCTAAATCCTGCCTGTAAGTGCTACAGCCACCATTATTTTGAACTTCAAGACGTTTTCTTTCAACAGAAGTAAAAACGAGCTAAAAAAATGAGGGGAAAAAAAAGTTACAAAAGTATTCAGAGTACTTTTCAATGATCTCTGGTGCTGAGTTAGCAGGGACCAGTATCAGCCTCCTCCCTGAATTTTGAGGCAGGGCTGATGATTTTGTAGAGCTTCTTCACCTCCCAGGGAAGATGTAAGAGGCAGGTCTGCATATCAAGCTTCTTTCTAAGCAGCTCCCTGGGCCCCCGCATGACATGCTGACCATTGCAGCCCACATGTGGGAGAAGTCAGTGGTGGACACCAGGGATATGTGTCTGCTGCTGCTGCCTCACTCTCATCACCCTTCTTTTCCCCTTGTATGTATCACTGCATGCCAGTTCGGGCACTAAGACCAGACATAGGGCTCCCGCTGTCCAAATCTTGTCCCTCACTCACCAGTCCTAATCCCTCATGGGTAAATCCCAGCAGAGCTGGTGGGACCTCAGCAGCTCTGCTCTATGCAGGGCTGTACAGTCATGCATCCCAGCTAGAAATCCTCCCTTGTCACCAGTGCTGTGCCAGGATGTGTCTCCTGCCTGTCCCTGCCATGCAGCCGGCTTTCTCTGGCTTTCCACTGGAACAGTTCTGCTGGGCGTTCTCTTCTCACCGTCCACATCTGCCACAGAGTTGTACAGGCTCCTTGGGCAGTCTTTCTCCAGCCACATGTCCCGCAGCAAGGAGGGGGTGAGCTGCTGCTTCCCTTCTCCACAGAGGCAGCTGTGCTTGAAAATGAAGTGCTTGCAGCATTTAACCAGTAATTAGGTTAATCAGCTGCCCTGCTCTACCTTTCCTCTGTGGCTGAGACAGCATGCAGTGGCTGGTGTGGCCTGGGTCAGGCTGAGAAACTCATCTGTGCGACTGCACGTCGAGGTGGTGCTTGTGGGAGACAGTGCATTTGGTGTACTGCAGCTCTCCCAAGGGAAAGCAGCTGGGCTGGGATAAGAGTTTGGTAAGAAGGGGTACAGAGCAGGCCACAGAGCCTCTGCCTTGGGACAGAGCCTTTTTGGCTCTTTTTGGGTTCCCACCCATTTTCCACTCCCCTGACAGCAATCAGTTTGTACTGGAGAAATCACAAGAAGAAAAAAATCTGTATAATATAGAAGGAGGGAGGGTGGGAGTAGAAAAGGAGCCTCCCCTTTCTCTCCTCTCCCAGACGTGCAGAGCAGTGCCCCAGTGCTTCCCACTGCCGGTCATTGCTGGGCTGGGCCCCTCAGTGCTGCAGCCGCCTGTGGGTCTCAAGAGCCATGTTGGCATTCCCTGCGCAGCTTGGCCATCTGACACATGCTTCCTCCCAGCCACAAACACTGCTCCTTTGCTCCAGGAAGGAGCCAAATGATGCAGGCTTCAGTGGGCACATTTTGACCACATTTTACCCCTTCTGCTCATCTTTGCAAACAAAGCACTGAATTTGCCCCCGTTCTCAACTCTTGCATGTAGTGTTTTTCTTTAAAAAAATACTGCAGAGTATTTATACAGGATGTTTTAATCACCAAAGAGTCTGATTCGTGTTCACTGGGTAAGTTTCATATAATGTGAAGCTGTGTGAGTCTGTGCATTCCTTTGTCCATTTTCCTTTTCTCTCCTTTTTGTTGGGCCTCAGCAGTCTGGGAGGAATGGTTTGCATGAACCTTTGAACGCAGTACCCACAGTATTTCTCCAGGAACCTCTAATTCAACCAAAATTCCTTCATTCTTGCCCCACCAGAGGATTTAGGTTAGTAGCACCACAGAACAGGCCGTGCCTGACTGGCACCCCAAGCTGCTTGCAAGACTTAGGGCAAATTTTTCTTTGGCTCATGTCCTGTAAAATGAAAACTTTCAGCTTTGTCTACACAAAAGACAAAGAAGCAGGGTGAAAGCAGGGTGGGGGGAACACCCCTCTCTAGTGTTTACCAATATCAAACATTTTCTTAAAATAAATGCACAGAATCTCATAATCCAAGATATGTATCAGAAAAAGCCACCCATGCTCTCCATGGAATTTTTGTCCTGTTTTGGGCTTCTTGCCCTTACAGCCTTTTATATCCTTACAGCCTTTTATATCTAACATTCATAATAGTGGCCATCTCCTTAGGGTCTGCATGCCCATCTTTTGGGTCTTGGCAGCTTCAAATCATCAGCATCTGTTCAGAGTTTCATTCATTGTAACAAAAGATTTATAAGTCTCAAGCCTCCCTAACCAAGGCTCTAATTAAAGTCTTTCTAGTCTCCTGCTTTGAAAATTGTAACAAGATTTGCTGGAAACAGAGACAGCACATGGCCAGTGTTTGTGCCTGGTACAACACCATTTTGAAAACCCATCCATAAACCTTTCAAACAAGGCAGGGAGCACACCTGAGCAGTGGCCAGCTGCTGCCCAGAGTTGGAAGCTGGTGCAAAGGCAGAAGCTGGGCTCAGCCTCCCATCCCCCTGACACAGCCTCTTTCACAGGCTGCCAGAAATTATTTCACCACTTTTAAGGTGCATTGCACTTAGCAGGACAAATGCCAGAGGAGGAATTTTGTGTGCTTGAATAATGTTGTAATTTACCTTATAACCGGTCTCATTACGATGTTGAGTGCTCCGTTGATTTACCTGGCTTTTGATTTAGTGGAGTCTTTTTAAATGACAGTTTAGGAATGCAGCCAGTGACTGCAGGCAAAGGACCTTAAACCTTTTTGGAGCTACAGTCATCTGTTCAGACACCGACTTTTTAAAATCAAGATAGACATCAGACAGCCGCACCAGACCCATATACAGAAAGCCGTGACTGAATTAAACTGAGACATTAGTTCAGAGAAATAATTTCATAATTCATGCTGCATCAGTGCCCCTTTGTTTCCCTTTGAGTTTGCCCCTCACAGAAACACAAATTGTGGGCAGGTACAGGGCAGAACCCTTGCTGCTGGCTGGGGTCGATGTGCAGCATCCTCCCTGCAGCTGTCCCAGCTGAGGTGGGTGCCAGCAGTTGGCTGAATTCTGTCTCTGTTGTGTGACCCTGGGGTCTCACCGTGGCAATTCAGGAACTCTCTTCGTATGGCACAACAACCATCAACAATGAAAATACCGATGCTCTGCATTTCTTCCTGGACCCTGCTGATGGAATGTGCAATGCAGGGTGGTTAAAAAATAAGAGCATGTCTAACTCTCTATTTGTACTTGTGCAGTGTTGCCAGACTTGCAAAGAAAAAGTGACAAGGTTTTGTACCAGGCATCATATTTTAGCTCTGGAAATATTTAAAGTTTCAGAATTCCCCAGTTGCTGGTACAGGGGCTGGTAACACATTTTTTGCCTCGCTCAGAAGTACTTAATGAGGGAAAGGCTCATTGGGTGCACAGAGACTCAAGTTGGCAGCAGAGCAGACCCTTCTCCTTGGGAAGGGAAACATCAGATTTACGATGTCTGTGGCAGACTGGGACCTGTGGTAGGGATCAGTTTCTGCACACAGTGGGGATGGCGGCTTTCACCTCATCCATCCTCCGAGGCGCAGGATCACACCTTCGTTTCAGGCAGTGCAAAGCATTTTTTTCCCCAGATGTCCATGTTTCATCTGAAGGAGCAGGATTGCTGCAGGAGGCTTAATGGAAGCAGTGACCCAGGAAGATGTACACAAAGCCTGGGCTGTCTGCATGTGCAGAAGTGTTGCTTCACTCAGCAGTCCAGGAGCCAGTGGTTGAGTTTGGATGGTCAGGAGTCAGGAAAGGCTGCACATGCCCTTCCAGTGCAGAAGGGACTCCCATCTTGCCTAGCCCTTAAGCTCTACAACCCCTGGAAATTCTGCTTTTAGTGACAGGCTCTGTAAGTCCTTCTTATTCTCTACCCTCTGCCAGTACTTGGTCCCTGAGTGCATCTCCCCTCACAGCCAGAGGAAACCTAGACTGAGCTGATTTACTACAAAGGCAGCATGTCTTGAGCTGTGGTCACAGCCAAGTACCCTGTGAGCCCAAACATGTACTTAGCCACCTTCACTTCCACGCATATGTGTGGGAAACGGTAATGGTAGAGATAAAACCTGTTCGCCCTGGGAGGAAGCCTTGGTTTGAATTAGAGAGGACAAGACATATGGAAGCACCTCCTTTTAGATTCAAGGTTCCATGTCCTCATGCACAGAGCAGGGCCAGCAGTGAAGTGCCCTTTGTAGCCTTCCTCTCTATAACTGGGGACGAGCCTCTTTCATACTTAAAGTTCACTGCTGCAAGCACCCTCACTGCCACATGGAATGAATGACCCGATGTGAAGTCCTGGATTCCCTGGCTGCAGCATGAGCCCTCTTTTCCAATATCTCAGCTGCACTATTATTTACTTGTCAGACTGCTGCTATTCCTACCACTTCTCAGCACCAGCAGTCTTTGCCTTCACTAGTTTCCTCCTGCTCTAGTTCATTAAACCTGCATTTAAATGTGCTATTGATTCTCCCTAAATGAATAACCTTCCATTGTGTAATATTGAATTCCTTTGTATTAGCCTGTTCCCCCCAGTGTCTCCAAATCCTCCTGTAGTCTAGTGCGTTCCTGAAATTTATCAGCAGCCTCCCCTCCTATCATGATGTCATCCGCATCTGGCACATGGCGCCAACCTCAGGCTCATTTGTACAAAACTCTTAAACAGAGCAAGTCCCAGCTCCGAGCTCCAGGAGATCTGCCCTGTAGGCTCTCTTTTGGTGCATGGAGCTATTTATTGTACTTCTCTCTTCCGTAACCCAAGTTTATCCTCCTAATATTGATACTCCAATACTTGTATACATTTTACTGACCTCATTTTCTTAGGCAGAATCAATAACCTTGTTAAACTCCAGCAAACACAAAATCATTGCTTTAAACTTTTCTGGGCTCACCTTCACAAACTTTATGAATAGGATTTGGACTACTCTAGCAGCAATTTTGATTATGGCCCCTTCTGCCAGATGCTTGCATACACCAGTCCCTGCTTCCCCTTTCCCCTGTACTTGGCAGCATGATAGGATAACTCAGGGGATGAGAGGTATTGAGGGAGAAATGAAATATTTTCCAGGTTATGAAATGTGGTGCCAAGGTTTTATTCTGTCACTTGTGGCTGTGCCCCATTGAGAAGCATACTTTATACATTTGATGTAAAATAGGTAATGAATTACAGTCCAATGGTGTAAGGAAATATACTCTTCTCTGCTATTATTTTCACCACACTTTGAGCAGCCCAGGCTTTCCAAAGACAGAGGTCTTGGACAAGGATGAAACATGGAGCTTTTCAACCTAAATGAAATGATAGGAACTGTGTACTATTGGACATGAAGGGTTATAATGGGGTTGGTGACACAGATGTCTCCAGCTGCAATGTATTACTTCAGCAGCAATGGCAAGGTTCAGATACAGTATTTAGTGCTGCCAAGATCACAGGTGAGGGAATCAGGGGCACTTTGGAATAGCTGTGGAATCAGGGATACTTTTGTGGTAGGCTGACTTTGATCCCAACACCCAGCATGACTTTGTGCTATCCTGCCTGCTCTGGCTGTCCAAGGATGCCACAGATCTCAGCTAATTCTGGTTTCTCACAGAAATGCCCCATGAATGGGGAATTTCTGAGAAGCACTTCAGTCAGGTTGGCAGAGAAAGAAGCTTCTCTTTGCCAGAGAGATCTTGAAAGGCTGGCAAGAGATTGGGCTTTTAAAATACACCATTTTCACAGCTTGAATTTTGTTTCCTTAATTCTTTTCACACCTTACTCCATGCATGATTAGAGTTTTCTTTACTGGGGTGATTTGACTGAGGGGGCCAGCAACCTGAAAGGGATTGCCAGACTCCTGTAGTTTGGTCAAGGATAGGTTTGGTTGTTTGTGTACCGAAATGATATACAAGCCCAAAGTCTTTGTTCCATTAGAAGCATTCCTGTTTTGTGACATCGCTGCATGATGAAGTAGCTATCTTGAAGAGCAAATGCTGAAAATTAAAATCTTCTTGAGTCAAGCCTCCTCATTAGCAGTCTGCCTGGCTAGACTCTACCTTATTATTTTTTGCTGGTGTGTAGCTGTAAAGAGAAAACCAAGGAGAAAAATAGGCAATTAAAATGCATTAAATTGATTTCTAAATGAGTATGCAGAACCAGGAAGTCCCAGGAAGAACCCCATCTCTTCTTTTGCATCTGTTGTTGTATGTGAGAGTGCAAATTCACTAGCAGCTAGAACAAGACACATTTGCAAACATTAGCAGGGTTAAACTTCTATCTAAGATCCCTCAGTTGAGTCTCTGAAAACTAAATGTGTTAAGTCATTGCAGTTCCTTGGCATGCACTATAGAGCAGGACCTTCCAAAAGCCATGGAAAAGTTTTTCATGATGAACACTGCCCCAGCAGTCCAAATATGAGACTCTCCCCTCTGCAAAGCCAGAGAATCTTTTTCCTCTTTGCTAAGAAAAATGCCGAAAAGCACCTCATGATTCTTCTGCTCTAAGCGGTGCTCTGGCACAACAGTGAAACCACGAGTATTATGAAACCCCACAGCCTCCCAACACCAGGCTCTGTGTCTGCTCTGTGCCTCAGGTCTCATCAAGAGACTCTTCCACATCAAGTTAATGCAGATACATCAAATGCAGGCCTGGAACAGTTACAGAAAACCATGAAGATGATACAAATTAATCTCTTCTTTGCTTCCAGGACTTTCATTGCTATCTTCCTTCCAAGAGTCCAATTAAATTTGTTTTCAGATTGCTTTTTAAGCACACTGAGTAAACTCTGAAATGAAAGAAACCTCTTAACTGTGGTGTATGAGAAGGAGGCTGCCCACATATGTGTGTGTGGTGCAAGAGAGAACTGCATGGACAGAGCTGTGCAGACAGGAATGCCTTTGTTAAGCTACAAGGCAGAGCAATGGCAGAACAATCTCCCAGAGCTGGATCTATCCACCAACCTGATTCTGGGAAAGGCAGGTGTGAAAAGACAGACTAAAGATTGGGGCTGAAGATTGTTTCACAGAATCGTTTCACAGAAATTGCCTTTGGGACTTCAGCTGAAGAATCTGTCACCAGAGGTGAGTCTTTTAGGTGAAAGCCACTTGTGTTTGCTGCTCAAGGGCTGCTGCCTGCTTGCTGCCCAACACTGATGCCCTGAGCAGTCCACAAGAGCTGTGCCACAATGCAATTTTCATGGTGTTTCTCAAGTTACATGAGTGAAAGCTGTCAAGTCTCTAAGTCTGGGATTTGGCTCCAAGTTTCTTATTGGAGTGCTGGCTGCACTCCAATAAGTGCATGCAGACCAATTTGACAGAAACAGCCAGCAACCTCTAGCAGGACAAAGAAAGGCTATTCCCACCCACCACAGCCTCTACTCCTCCCCATGGAAAGCTCTTTCACTGGTTGCTGGGCTGCATAGCTCCAGCAGTACACAGATCTAGTAGCTCCTGTCACTGTTCTTGGAGTCCCAACAGGTATAGAGTGACCCATAGGATAAGGCAGACTGAGACCTCATAAACTCTGCGTTCATGGTCACATACACATGCAGGAGTATCCTCTCTGTTCAGAGTTCGTGTCTAGCTAGACTTGGTGACCTCAGGGAAAAACTTAGTCTGGCAGAGGCGCTTGAAGGGTGTCCACTGCCTGGGTACAAAGCCCAGTGCAAGACTTCTTATATCCTGGGACTGGCTTGGATGAACAATATTTAAGGCTGGTATCAGTGGCACATTAGAGGAGGATAAAGGCAGGATAGTAAGAGATTCATTTGGGATAACTGTGAAGGGGCCAAAGCATGGGCTCATGTTTTAGTGATGAGACTCTTCCAGGAATGGTGTCCTGAAGGTCTGGAGTGAAGCAGGGGAAGGCAGGAGAAGGGCTACCAGAATGCTGGCTCAGTTCAGAGACCACACCACAATGCTGGGTCTGGCAGAGCAGCCCTGTGGAGTTTGTTGATTCAGAAGTGGTGAGGAGGGGAATGTCTTTCTGCGATGAAATGTCCTGTCCTGCTGGGAGCATGGGATCGTATTGCTTCTGATGCTTGACACTAGTGGTCAGCAAATCTGGCAAAAAATGGTTAATGAGGGCCCCAACACAAAGTCTGTCCTGACCCAGCTGCCTCCACCATCCAGACGTTATCACAGCAAACACGTTGTGGGGTAGTTTTCTTTTAAGGGCTTTTTCTCCTTCCTTCACCCAATTAAAAGTTCAACCAAAAAACACAAACTTGCCTCAGAGGGCGACGGCTCTGAATATCCAAGACTTTTTGGTCTGAAGATAGCCTGGATAGACTGCTGGCAGAAATACCTTCACCTTTTCACACCCACACTGGTAAATAGTCTGTCACTGAGACTGCATCCTCAGTGGCAGCACTTGCGGTGATGGTGTTTGACAGTGACTGAACTGGAAAGAAACCCTTTCCATAAGACTGATTTTTGTCTCATCTGAAAAATTTAAGACTAAACCGTTCAGGAAACTTTTTTCCCATACTGCGGAAACAGTTTTAGAAAACGAGCCCCGTGTACCTTAAAAGAAGATTTTTTTTTTTCCCTTGGTTGTAATGACCGTGAATGAGGAAATTTACTTATTTGTTGGCTTGCATCGCCCTCTTCTGGCTTATATAAAACCACCAGCTTTCACAAGGAACTTGCCCTTGGAAATAAACCAGTAAAGCAAAACCCCCCGTGTTTATTGATGTTGTCGCTTATCTACTTGAACGCATCAATCATTCAAACTGGAACCGAGCCCACCTTTGGAAAGCACGGATGCTGAACGGCAAGGGAAAGGATGCAGGTACTGCTTCCCACTGGGTGAAAGGGGCTGGTGGCCATGAAACTGGGTTGGCACGGAGAGCTTGTACAGACGTTCTCTCCCCACCGCCGGCTCCCTGGAACGAGTGTACAGCTATTTCAGTCATAACGCTGTGTTAAGAAGCTTCAGTTCTATCACCTAAGTTCCACTCTAATCACTTCTGACAGTGCTGGCGGTGCTTTCCATGGACGAGACTAACAGAAGTTCAAGCAGTTAGTGGGCGGGAACACAACTACAACAAAGAGCTGTTTGCTAGACAACTCCCAGGGCAGGAGAAAGGGCAGAGCAGCAGGGCACCTGCTCAGATGTGTACCCAGACACAGCACCAAGGCAGAGCTGTGAGCAGGACAGAAGCCCTGTAGCTATATTTCCTGTACTTACCACGTATTTGTGTAAGATTGCAGTAATCTGGAGGATGAGAAGAAAATTGAGTGATGGGTACAGAATTATACCAAAGTTAACCTGAAAACTTCTAGAGTCACCATGTCTGAATATAGCAAAAACTCACACTTTATTTTCATGTAAAAAAATTCAAATCCAAGTGAAGCAGTCCCTAAGGTGATGTGCCTTAAACAAGAAGGATGATCAATCTCAGGTTAAAAGTAAAGAAGTCCTTCCTTCATGCCATATGTAAATGACACTGTCAAGCTCCCCCATATCAGAGATTTTAAATCAGTAGAATTTACCACCTTGATGAAAATTCTGCCTCCTTCTAAGAAAAAGGTAACATTTCTTTCCTTCCAAGTCATGTTGGGACATCCTAGGACCTTTCTCCTTACAGATAGCCCTATCATCTCACTCTCTCTTATTGTTGTATTTTCTCATTCCCATACATTCTCAGTGGTGGCAAAACTTCTTCCCTTGTTGGTCTCTTAATGAGTAAAGAGGGTCTTTCTCTCTCTCTGAATAACCTGTATCATTATCTCCAGCATCCTATTTGGCTCCATAATGTAAATACCAAAACCAATTATCGATACCAAAAAAAAAAAATCTATTTGCTGCTCATGTACTTTGGTTTAGTCTCTTCCAGCTGATAATTTTGGTTGCCCAGCTTAAGATTAATCAAGAGACTGAAGGCCTGTACAGTGAATATTTAGCTTTTTTTTTTTTTTTTGGAAACCAGGCTCCTACTTACAAAACAAACATCTTAAAAATAGTATCATTTAAAATCACCAGTCGCTTCTGGTGGAATAGACTGGAATAGAAACTGTGGCATGGGCAAAACAATGGAAATTGTTAGCTTTCGCCCTTGACTCGCCTCACATTTCAAGTTCTTAGTTCCTGCCTCAGGTTTTGATATTCTCATAGAAATTTGTCTAATATGAAGCTGATTAACTGCTGTATTTCAGACTTGCAAGCAGCTCCCATTTTTTCTTTCTCTTAAGAAGAGATAAAAAGTTCCCACATTTTTTATGCCTGGGAAAGTATCAAACCAGAAAAGGAAGGACACCAAGTAGAAGAGCTGTGAGATGTCTGTGACTCAAACAGGACTGGCAGGTAAAATAAAGACTACAGAGAAACCTTTGTTTTTTATGTTTTCCTTGAGTGACTGGAGGGCTCTATCTGGTGTCTTCCTTCCAAAATTTCTCGCTTACTGCCAGTATATACTGGCATATACTGAATTCAGCTTGCCTGAAAGCAGCTCAGCCACATGCAGCTGCCTGGTCATTCTCTTCACATGATCACCAAATGAGTCTCTCTCATGGAATTTGTGCCCCATCTTTAAAAATAAATACAACACAAATAAACCGTCTTGACTGTAGTCACCAACACTGACCCACATGCAGATGTGTTTGTGCTTGAGTCAACAGCTACAAGATCAGCAGGCTGCAATTTCAAAGAGGCCCCAGACACCCAGGTTACTCAGAGGAGAACACCACAAGCAGGAATGGAAGATGCTGATGAATAGCTAGGGCAAAGACATGGCAAATCAAATTATCAAAACACAAACAAGATGGTTTGTAGGAAGACCCAGGGAGATCTCCTGATGTCCCCCGGGTGACACCAAGTGACTTGCTGTGAGCGCAGGGCCAAAGTGGCATGCTGTGCTTAGGGGCTGGCTGTGCCTGCACACCGAGCACTGGGTGGCACAGGGCCAGACAGAACCCCATGGCCTTGGCTCAGGACTTCTCAAGACAGCTGCAAGCAGCCTTTGGATTTTTTTTCCAGGGGGTTGGGAGATGGAAGCTGCAAAGGGCTGCATGGATCCTGCAGCAGGCACAGTCTGGATGTTCCATTGTACCATCCAGTGTAGCACAGGGTGGAGGGGCGAGGGTTTGTTTTTTGTTGGGCCTCAGGCAAAACGAAGTTTCCCCCATTTTCTTCCCCAGCCTTCTGCCTTCAAAGGCATTTCCAGTGTCTGACCAGAACATGTAAAATTCTGCACTTTTGGACATCTCTGCTGCCATGCCCTGAGGTAGCTGCCTCTAGGGCAGGCTTTGCTATAAGAAGCCTTTCTCTGCTTCTCCAGCAGTGAACTCCATCACTCACAGTGATGGTATGTCTGAACTGGCAGAGTGAGTTACCTGCATGTCAAGAAGAAAGACTCCTGTGCTGCCACGTACCAGATCAGTGACTGTGGCTGGCTCTGTGTTACAGCTGAGCTATAACCTTGTTCTCCCTCCTCACCTGCCATCTCCAAGTAATTGCTTTTGGACAGATGGCAGGCTGGCAGCATGGCTATGTGACTGCAGCTTGGCTTTTTCCCACTCCCCCAAATCTGCTTCGGGTTATACAAAGAGAACTTATTTTTCTCCTCTCTGCTTCTATTCCAGCACTACAAACCAGTTTACACAGAAGTCAATTGTTTCAACAACTGGAGAACAGCTCAGGCTGGGGACTTCTTCCACCCATGTCCCAACATTCCAGTGGGCACAGCTGAACCAAAGCACAGAGGAACCTTGCTGTGGTTGCCCTTATCAGGGTAACATGACAATGCAAGTGTAGTGTGACAGCCCATCCTGGTCATTCCTGGTCAGGAGAAATCAAATCTCTTCTAATGCAAGCAGAGCCAGACTGACACCAGAGCTAGGCAGAAATGCAAGGCATTTTGACTGTCTGGAATTGTTTCTTTCAGGCAGGTGTTCCCAAGATGGGTTGTTAAAAATATGATTTCTCTCAGTAATTCCAGACATTCAGGTGCGAGTCTCACAGTCATCTTAAAAGGCTTACTCCCTTAAAATGTTTTTTTTTTTTTTCAAATAAGATTTGCCATGTGGGTTTCTTGTTTGGTGTTTTTCTCTGAAGTCTGCACAAGCTAAGGGGATCTAAAACCTAAGTTGCTGTGAGCAGTAGATTTCTTCCTTCCACCTCTTATTTTATAGAATCATACAATAATTGTAAATTAAAACACTTCAAGATTCTTAAATCTTGGCATCCTTCACTATAACATCCAATTTCCAAGCAAATGTACAGATATCCTCACATGTTGCTTTCAACTTTCAACCCTCCATGTATTATAACACCAAAAATGATGTAAAAGGACCTACCAGAATTAAAAGTAGCCATGCACAGGTAGGAAGGTAATGTGAAGGCTTCCAGCTACGTTATTTTAAAAATTCACATTAATAACTTAGCAACTTGAAATATTTTGCTATTTTCTCATGTGAAGAAGATTATGCAAGAAACTGAAAGGCAACTATAAGCAAGGCAACACCACTACAGCCACAGGGCAAAATTTTCAAGACCATTAACTTTTGTTTCCCTTCACCTCCTTCCTAGAATTTGATAAAATTGTATGTCCTTAGGTTTGTTGCATTTATTTATTTTCAATCACAGATTGTCTACAATTGCTTTAGTTGCATTTAGATAAATGTAAGTATGTCCTAGGCCACATCTGTGTCATCTGTCCTGCTCACGATAGTCACATGGAAAATCACCTTCCACAGCTGGGAAAAACCCCATTCAGCTGGGATAGAGAAAACTGACAGACGTATTCAAGACATATTCCTAGAACAGTCAACACCCTAATGAAGGGAGAAGGCACTCTGGGAAGCAGAAGCTGGGAGGAAGTGCCTATGTAGCTGTGTTCCTGCAGATGAATTCGGAATTTGATGACAGAGGAGGCAGCAACCAGCAATTACACACAGGGGAAACAACAGCTCATCTTCCTCTACTGAGCACATGCAGCATAGAGCTTTTCCCCAGGGGAGCATCTTGACTGAGAATTCCCAGATCTCTCCTTCAAATAGGCAATAGATAATTGCAATAAATACAAAACATACGTACATACACTTACCCCTTACAGGTCTGCTCATCCATTAACAACCCCTAGCCTTCCAGTCAGGAATTCATTTTCAACAGACTTTTGAAGTAGTTATCTATAATTTACTTCCATACAATGTGTGTTTACTTTGCAAAATCAAATGCATGCTTAGAATGTAGAGCAAAACACAGAGGGCCTGTGGAAAAAACTAGATGTGTATATTATAGAGAAACCATGGAAAGCAGCTCTACAAATAAGAATTACAATGGTCTATTTTGTGTACTGCTTGCTTAAAGCTACATGATCATTATAACCAAAGCTCTTTCTATTCTTAGCAGTTTTGTCAAAAGCAGAGGAAATAAAGATAGTTTACTGCCAGAAGAATAAAGTCAGTCACATAAATACTTATCATGTATCACAGCTATAGTACACAGTATCTTCTTAGAGCAGATGATGATCTTTTCATAGCTCAGTAATGCATGAAAGCTAAATTCCAAAGGCAAAATTACTCAAGCCTGCTTTTTTGAGCAATTCAGAAGTTTAAAATTGCTGATAACCATCTCACTTTGAAAGCATGCTAGAGGAGAGAAGGAGTCTACAATCAGGAGAAATCTCAGCTGCAGCTCTGCGAAAACCTAGTCAGGAATGGAAGAATAAAAGCAGAACTTGTCAACTCCGCTGCAGAGCATGCTCTCATTATTCTATTCATGGCATCCAGTTTTCACCACCTCTGCTGTAAAATATTTTGATCAAAACTATGGTTTTGGTCGATGAAGTAGTGAATAGATCTTTCAGTGCAATTGCCTATTTGAGGCAGATTTTGTTGGCAATTGGCTGAGCAAATTCCCACTTGCAAATTCCCACTTGCAATAACAGCTGTGAACCCTGCTGAGGGCATCTGTTGGGTAGTTAATACTTGTTGGGAAGTATCTTGCTTTAAGTGTGTTTTCTTTACAAAAGAAATTCCTACGCTTTTTAGCACAGTGTTAAAGACATTGTGCCTCCTGTTTATTTACATATAATGTTTGATCCATGTTATCTTTGTTCACTTGTACTGATTTTCCTCCCTACAGGGGGCTAACATATCGAAAGGCTTTTTTGATTGCCTTCAAGTTTCAATTGAGTTATAATAATAACAGCCTAGATACAGAAAGGTTATTCAATTAAGTATTATAAGACACTGCTGACCCAACTTTTTTCCTTTCTGGCCAGCAAAAGTAAGGAGAAACTCCATGGAAGGTAATATTGAAATGGATGTCATTGTAAGCAGGACCTACAGGAACAGTTTCTGTATCAGTGGCAGGAGCAGGACAGCTTAATCTCCTTCTGCAGCTGTCATTTTTTAAGGAGAACTGTCCCTCCAGAGCCCACATAATCTGCAATTAATTCCTTTGCCCTGCAGGAGTTGTTGGAGTCACATTTATAACTCTGGGCATGTGAAGGAATGCAAGTGTGAAACAGATGCAAACCTCTTTCATATTATTTTGTCAATATAAACCCCAGGAATACGCAGCTCTGCAGAAGCAGGAAAAAGGATCACAACGGACTATCTCTTTTAACAGCCCATCTCCAAAGCCTCTGAGGATGTCCATACTGTCGTTTGTACAGTGAGCTAGGCCTCGCTCACCAGCACTCATGAGGTTAATATACAACCCCAGGTGGATCACGCTCGAACAGCCCCAGCCTCCAGTGATGAAGGAACCCTCCAGTAAACCCTGCAAGAGCAATATGTGGGGAAATCACCTCATCTTCATCTACAGAAGCTGAGCCTCATGACGAACAGCTGTTTAACTGCATAACTGGCTAAAGCCGGGTGCTAGGGTGCAGCTCCTGGCACCTTTCGTTCCGCCCGGTTAGCTCTTGCCCTAGTCCAGCTTTAAGTGTACTTCTCCGTACCTCTCCTGGTCCCGTGAGTCTCAGCCCTGGCTGAAGCATGGCAACGATGAAGGACAAAGGGAGGACTTTTGCGGGTAGAAACTCGGTTTATTGTTTCTGGAGCCGAGATCTCCCCAAAAGTGGGGTCCTGGGTGCAGAGCAGCACCTTTTAAACGGGGGTGGGGAAAGGGGAGGGGTACAGACAGAGGGCATCAGGATAGTGTGGGAGAAACTGGGAACCTGGCCAATCACACAATAGCTCTCCTGGAATGTACCAGATACCAGGCCAAGGCTGCAGAGGGACTCCAAACCAACGAGGGACACAACTCTAACCTAGGGAAAACCCGACTGAAACCCAAAATCACACCACAACATCTCACCGTTTTCTTTCACTTAAAGGCGGGTGAGCTGCATTCAGGGGGCATGACACTTGGACCTGAAGTACAGGTCTCTGTCTTCTTTGTCTGCAGGAGCCCCTGGCATGGTGGCCTGCTACACTTTAGGGGGTGTGTTGGCATCAGGGATGAGTTTATGATGTAACTGATTAACCGCACGCTTAATTATACAGGTAGCTATGGAAATAGAAATAACAATGAACAAAATCAGGGGTCCAGTTTTGACCAAAAACCCTGCCCACCCTGGGAGGCCCCAGGTCTTAAACAGTCCATTCAGCCAGTCCTCTGCTTCTTTCTCCATCTCGCCAACTGCATTCGAGATGTTTTGCTGGATGTCCTCAGCTTTAGATGAGATGTTCACTCTTGGCTGCGGGACAATCCACTCATTGGTCGGTGTCTGGAGGCTGGTGAACAGAACAGCTGCAGGAATCTGGCAGCTGAGGGGGACTTCCATCTCGGGCAGGATGAGGTCTGGGACTGTCAAAAGGAACTTGAAACAGCAACATGATTAAAGGATTACTTAGGGAAAGGGTAAAAGGCAGGGAGAACTCTTTTCAGGAGCTTTTGAGCTTTTTCTTTCATCACCAGGCTGCGACTGTGACTTGGGCTATCTTTTGCTTCGAGACTTGCTCTCTGGCTTTTCCCTTTTTCTCCCGTGCCCCCCACATTCTGTCTGCACACTGGGTGGCGCCATGCTCCTCAACTAGTTTTTTGGAGGAGGTTTTGGGGATGTTTCCCTTTTCCCACCCTCCCCTCCCCGTTCCTTGAACCAGTGTAAGTCCTTTTTGACAGGGCACTGTAGGCACCAGTGTCTCATCTTTCCACACAGCAGGCACGGCTTCTCTGCTTTCCCTTGAGAGAGACGCTTCTTTCGGGCTGAGTGGTTGGGAGCTGGCAGGGTGTTCAATGCCTCAGTGTCCACAGCAGCAGCAGCAGTCTCGGCAGCAGCTCACTGATTCTCTGATAGGCCCATGCGTGGCTGTTCACAGACCTCAAGCGTATCTCGGGGTGTTGGTGTCGGCACCTGTAACTCAACAGTTCTGTTGTCCTCCCTTTTTTGTTTTTGATCAAGGGTGTGGGTTGGGATATGCTTGTGCTTTGGGCTGCTTGGTTCGCTGCTGTATTCGATTTCGGACCAGGAGGAGGAGTGGGAGGGGGTGGGGGAGGCCTGGGAATTAACATGATGACTGTGGGAAAAAAAGGCAGGGCGGGGCTGCCGTGTCTCAGGGGCCGGGGTCTGGCATTTCAGTGATGTCACCTGGTCCCCCAGTGGGCAGACTTTGGGGCGGAGCGAGGGGGAGGGGTTTGGAGGGAAGGCGGGAGGGAACTCTCGCAGGACGAGAACGAGAACTGGGTTTTGGGAAAGGGCTCGGAGGGGTGCCGCGAGGGATGATGAGAAGAGGATAGCGAACAAGGAGACGTTTCGCGTTGCATGTGGCAGTCGCCATTATCGGAATAATGGACAATGGCCGCGCTGCGCGGTGCTGCGTGGGGGGTGTCCGCATCTGCTCCTGAGTCTCACCACGGTGGAGGGGGGATGAGGAGCGACGCGCGCCACTGCTCGGAGACCGGGAGGGAGCCCACACCGCGCCGCTGCAGCGGGGGGAGGGGGGAAACGCGCGCACTCTCTCGGCGCGGCGCTGCGGAGGGGGGGCGCCGGCCACGACTGCCACCGGTGTCTGCCTCAGGGAGACAGAGAACTGCTCTGTGCACGTGGCCGCCGTGGAGCGGGGGGAAGGGCGAGCGCCAGCCGGAGCTCAGGGGGGAGCGCCTCCGCTGGTCAGGACACAGCAGGGAATGGCCTCGCCCGCGTCGCGCGGTGGCACCTGCCGACATGTGCTTTGCAGGAGCATGCAACTTGGTGCCGCCGCCTCTCGCGGGAAGGGGAGAAGGAGACGCTTTGCTCACGTGGCTGCCAGCAGGGGGGAGAAGAGAGGGGCTTTCCCGCCACGTGGCGCGGGCGTTCGAACTTCTTCGCGCACACGGTCGCGGCGGGGCAGGAGGGAGAGGGAGAGCTGCGGCATGCGGCTTGGGAAAGGACACGCCCGCCGCCCGGAGGTCGGCGCAGGAGGGGTTCGCGCACACTCTGCGCGCGCATGCAAATTGGCGCTGCCGCATCTCGGCTCTTCGTTGTCACACAAACAGACCTGATCACACGCCCCTGCACTGGGAATAGAAGTGGGGGAAGCTTGAGCCTCTGGTGCCGCCCAGCCGCGGCCGCGCTGGGAATTTCGAGCGGAATTTTCGCTCGGGCTCGCGAAGTGAGACAGCCGCGGGGAAATGGAACGGGCAGACCAGGATTCTTCCCTCGCGCGCCTGCCCAGGGCTCACACCTGTGCGGTTTTTCGGAGAAGGCTCATCTCGGGAAGGCTAGAGTCAGGACAGGGGACTGGGGAGGCAGGACGCAGGCGAAACAAGTCTTTGAAAGGCTGCTTCTGTCTCAGCTCTGCTGCCATGGAGTACCGCGCTTATTTGAAGCGGCCAAGAGATAAATTGAGCGGCTTTTACATTTCCTGCCCGCGCCATTTCTATGAATATATCACTTACTGAATCCCAGAACTCAGCGTTTCTGGCTAACTGTAATGAAATGTGAGGGAAATATCGAAATAAAACTTAAATAAATTTTTTCAATTCTTTTTTTGAGAATTTCACTTTGGTTTGCTGTTAAAATGGAGCTAATTTGGTAATAGACTCCCTTTTGTTCCGCAGAAAGATTTGCACCCATCTTATTTGATGTTAAAAAGCTACGGTATTTCACACACACCACAGAAAAAGAGATATACAGGGAAAAACCGACTCCCTGTGAGCACGTGGTAGGGAAGGGGAAACCTGGACCTCCCGCGCTCAAAAGGTGTCGCTGCAGGACAAAGAGTCTTGTGAGAGCAAAAAGCCCGCGAACCGAGCCACGTGCACGGTTGAGGGACAAAGAGGGAAAGATGAAAGGATTTTTTTCGGACAGATTTTTCCACAGGGAACACTCCCACGCGTCCCTTACCCATTCCTTTTCAGGGGAAGGAAACCCTAGGCTTATACCTTTGTTCCTAAATGGAACTTCAAAAGCCAGTTACTTCACAAAAGAGAGTAACGTACATCTGTCCAAAGGAGAAAAACAGGCGGTGGGGCTGAATCTTCATCTGGAAAAGACCCTGGAGGTACAAAAGGGGCTACTTTCTCCCCGCTGAAGTCTTTCAGCGGCGTGAAACAAGCCAAAAGTCCTATTTTCCGAGTTCCGGGGACTTCTTCTGCGGGGTCTGCTCAGAGACCTCTTCGCAGTGGCTGCCTCATGCACACGCTTCTCCGGCACGCGGTGCTGCTGGATGCTCCAAGCTTTGCTGTAGTCTGGATTTCGGGGTGCCAAGGCTGAAGGTCCCACGCTGCGGCGCCAGTAAACCGGGTGCTAGGTGCAGCTCCTGAAACCTTTCGTTCCGCCCGGTTAGCTCTTGCCCTAGTCCAGCTTTAAGTGTACTTCTCCGTACCTCTCCTGGTCCCGTGAGTCTCAGCCCTGGCTGAAGCATGGCAACGACGAAGAACAAAGGGAGGACTTTTGTGGGTAGAAACCTGGTTTACTGTTTCTGCAGTCGAGGTCCCCACAAAAGTGGGGTCCTGGGTGCAGAGCAGCACCTTTTAAACGGGGGTGGGGAAAGGGGAGGGGTACAGACAGAGGGCATCAGGATAGGGTGGGAGAAACTGGGAACCTGGCCAATCACAGAATAGCTCTCCTGGAATGTACCAGATACCAGGCCAGGGCTGCAGAGGGACTCCGAACCAACGAGGGACGCAACTCTAACCTAGGGAAAACCCGACTGAAACCCAAAAACATACCACAACAACTGGCTATCAAAATGTTTGCTTAAATACCTACAGAAATGCTGTCCAGTCCAAAAAGGTTCCCAACTGCAGCCCTCTTTCAGACATGCTTTAAATGGAGACTGAAGAAAAGTTTCAGCTCACACTCTTGCAGATGGAGGGTAGGACATTTGTAATACAGACTTGCTCAAGTGGAAGCTGCTCATCAGGATAACAAACACTTCCAGTGTATATATAAAATCAATGGCACATTTTTTGACAACTACTTTGAAGGTTTAGGAAGAGAACAGGTGATACTACACAGCTAGCATCTGATTGCATGAGTCAGCAAGCTCGAACAGAAAAACATTGGTGTAAACACATTCATGGACGAGTGCTACAGATTTAATGTTAAGTATACAAGGATTTAATTTATCTTCCATTTGCAAACTAATATCTTATGTATTAAAATGTTCTCCAGCAGTTACATGAACATATAATTTTGGCATAGTATCATAAAAACCAATATAATTACCAGTACTCTCTTTTTTTTCTCTCCTTTCTCTCTGTTCTTGTGTCAAACTACACTGGAAATCTAGGTGTTCAGCTCATGTGCTTATTAACCATGGTCCATGCATAAAGTTACTTTCTTATGTAAGTTACTTTGGTGAAGATGTATTTCCTGGTCACACCTTGCTCCTCCATTCTGTCCCAGTTCTGAAATTGTTTTCCAAATATGTTTTCAGACAGACATGATTATTGTTTCAGAAATACATATCTGACATAGGAGCTCACAAAAGTAAACATTTATTTAATACCAAGAAAATCTAAGGTATTTTTGAGTGTAACTTGCAGAGCCAAGGCCTAAATTTGTTTATGTAAGCAGAACCTCAAAAGTAAGGTAAGTGACTTGAGTTCAGGCTTCCACAATCCTTAAAACAAAGTGTGAGCTGAAACCAGACCTTTGGTGTATATTGGAAATACTAAGGAAGCAGGCACTTTAAAGAACTGACTCCACTTTTGAAAGCCTTATAGCTGTGTACAGAACCTATACATTTGCTATCACACTAACCTTAAGAGTTTTAATGCTGGGAATTAATACACCTACACTTAAGTTCTAACTGAGCAGTTCTTTACCCATGGGTACAATTGTGTCTCATACAGATGTATTGCTGTAACACTATCACTTTCATGCCATTAGTTTAATTACTGGGTTTTTTTCTCATTTTCTGCCTAATTTCACAGATGTGATGTATAGATGAAAGATGACCAACTCTGAGCTTTTGCTTATCTCCTGGATCTTATGCATATGGTTGTGAGCCCACAATGTGTAAGACAAAAAGGTCTGAAGAAAACGCCACCAACCTCTCAGAAGAACTGCACACCAGTGACTTTTCTTAATTGTTTGAAAGTAATCATCACTTACTGGGGAAAACAAAAAACTAAAGCAAATCCGTGACAAAAAATCACGGAACTAAACGAAGAATGTAAATCAGGAGCATCTTGGCAAAACCACACCGAATGCAGAAGGGCTCCTGCTAATATGCAAGAACAGTGACATCTTGTGGGGATTTACAGAAGTGAGTTCACAGAGGGACAGGGCAAACTAGTCTGTGATGTCGGGTAATTAAAGGAAACTCTACTTCAGTAGTTTATTTAATACATATACCACTAATATTTGGTAGAAATTACGCTTTATTGCTTTTATAATGAGGAATGAAAATTCAAAAAAAGCAGATAAATAGCTAGTTAGAAAAACTTTGAAAACAGAAATTAATGGAGTGGGGTGGAATCCAAATAGGTCTGCAGCCATTTCCTCTGCTTTCCCAGGAAGTAGTTATAATTATCACTTAAATATTACTCATCCTAAGTAATAATGGCATAAGGGAAAAGAGACTAAATGAGGAATTATGTTGTAAAGGCATACAGTCAAACATAAAAATGACATCCATATTAAGTGGGTTTTAAAAACACACACATAAATATTTAATAAAGAAAGCATGAATAGTTATGTTGTTCCTTTCCTCTGATTAATAGACTATGCCAAATTCATTATATGTACTTCATGAGAAAGCAAAGTTATATCATAATGGAAAATTAATATATCCTACTTGCCAGTACAGTGTGCAAGATTTGGATCCTTCAGATTGCATCAGAGTATTTGAGTTTCTAGAACAAATCTTCAGCTGTGATAAAGTGTCATAACTCAGCCAAGACACTCAACTCTGACAGCTTACAAGCAAAAATGTTTTGATTTTTTTTTTTTGCACTCAAACTAAGTCATAAAAACATAACATTTACAACTTGGAAGATGACCGATTTTCCTACCATGATGTTCATGTGTTCCTCTTATTTTCTTTTACCTGAGTAACCTAAGTAAACAGATTACAAGGCAATTTAGACATATTAGCTAATACAAGGTTTACTGGACTTCTCATATATAGAAATGTACTTTGACACTATTTGCAGTTTTACAAATACAAAATGAATAAGAACTTTAAAACATATTTACTGAGCAGCCATGTTTTGATATCTGTACAGATCTATAAGTGCTGTGGAATTACGTACAGAATTTGTAATTTAATTTTTAAAAAGCTTTTGTGCAACTTGGCTGTAATGTGCATTTAAAGAACTGCTGTCAACATCACACATCTGTAATTTACTGGTGCCAGAAATGGAGAGTACAGAATAGGACAACAGCTCCTAAATTAACACTGTGCTATGCAGATATCAGTACATAATTCAAATAGTGCATATTAATCAATGTCTGATGAGGAATAAGAGCTGCTAACATAGACACAGGCATTTACAGGTATTAGGTTTGTTAGAGTAAGTATGGATGAATAAACTTTTCTATATATAAACATTGAAAGAAAGAGCTTGAATTAGGAAGTCATACAATAATTAAAGACGGAAATTTATGTAATAAATAACAAAACTTTCAATTTAACTTGCAGAAGATAAACATAGTTGGAAAAAATCCTTTACAGTAGCAAAAGATTCTTCACGGTAGCAATGAAACCATTCAGAAGCATTGTCAAATCAAAGGTAATTGGGTTTTATTTTATAATCATAACAACTGAAAGAAAAAAAGAAAATCAACACAAAGAAAATTTAGTTTATCTCTGATAGTTGTTAGTGTACTTCTGTCTTATTGTATCTGTCAGATGTTTCCTCCTCTTTTTGTGCTCTATTCATGCTATCTCTTTTGATTTTTTCTTTAAGTTTCTTTAGTCCAACATGAATCCATAGACACTAAAGCACAGTGAATATGCAATCTGCAGACTTGTGTGAGTGAAAAACCATAGGAATATAATCACTTTCATGAGGTAAGCTTGGAGTAACTTGGAGGAGAGAACTTGCGCTTCAAGTACTTGAGAATGTAAAGTGGAAGACAGCTTACAACAGTGATTGCTGACACTTTCCACAGGAAGGTCACAGTTGTGATAAAGGCAACATCTGCAGAAACAAAAAAGGAAAATAAATGATGGGAGCCAGTAACATGGAAACTGGAACTTCCACAGTGCAAAGTCAATAAAAGTCTCTTAATTGTTTGCTTATGCTATTGTCCAATTAAAAAAAAGGGGGCAATAAAGCAACAGACAGTTGCTTTATTGCCTCAGACTTTTGCAAATTATTTTTTTTAGACAGGAACTTCAGAGTCCCGTTACGGTCCTTACACTGTTTTGCAGCAGAAGTAACTTTTAGGGGAAACAGAATCTCAGTTTAAAAGCAAGACTCTCATAATAAAAAGTTAATTCAGCTTATTTTTCTAGTAGTAAGAATGATTTTTACCCACTATAAGTTCCCAACTAGAAATTTTGCTAGTTTTGATATTTTATTCTTTATTGATTATTTTTCTTAAAACATCTATGCTGAATGATTCTTAAAATCATAGATTAAATTAGAGCCCAAAAATTTCAAGGAGAACAATGTACTGATATTGCTACATGCCACACAGAAAAGCTAATTGTTTATGACAAAAAATTAACAAGAATGCTGACACATTATGCTTGCTAATGAATTTTTTTTACTCTACTTGTGATAATTAGATAATAATTATCCTGGAAAGATTCCAGAACTCAGGGAACCCTAAGAATTTTTTTCTTTTAATTTTTCCCATTATTTACAAATGCATAAATTAAGAAATTTGCTACTCCTGAGTGCATCTTTAAAGATCAAAGAACAAAAAGTCAACCCAAAACTTCAAGAAACTTCACCTACCTAAGAAAGCTCCAAAAGACACTCTGCCTATACCTGTTTCACAAAGAGGGAAAATGAAAGGATAGATTTACAGAAAATACAACTGTTATGCAAAAAAACCAAAAAAACAAACAAAAAACCAATAAAAAACAAACAAAAAAAAAAAACCCCAAACAGGTTGGTTACACAAAGAGGAAATGAAAAAGATGTTAGCAGCATTAACTGGATTAGTATTGCCTTTCCTATGTCAATCAGATTATTTTAAGCAGCAATTGAATCAAAACACTTTGAAAACATAGAGATTTTATATTTGGTCATGTTTTAAGATTGTGAATAGATTGGCACTTTCCTTACATTTCACTTCAAGGTATAATTTACTGTATAAACAACTTGGTCATGTGAATGAAAATTCACTTCAGAAAATGCAATAAAGAAATGCTTTCCTGCTCCAATTCTGCTCATTAAAATACTCTGCATATTAAATTTCAATGTATAAACTTGTTACGCAGTTTTAGCCTAAGCCTGCTTAGACATACTGAAAGCCCGTGTAACCTATCATAGACACTCTAAAAAGGCCACTGTGTGCAATTAACTCAGAAACATAAAAACTAGTTTACTTTTATGAGTCAGAGCTGTAGAACAGTATCTGTTTTGCCTTTGGTATTTTTGTCTTTCTAATTTGAGTGCCATGTCATCATATAATTTCTCTGGAAGCAGATGATTCTTATAAGCAACATCACTGAAATAAGTTTATTTGCAAGTGAAGTCAAGCATTATTGGCCTGACCATTTTTCCTGATCCATGGATGTTGTTCTATATCTTGAACTGCAAACTGTCACTTAGGTTTATGCTACATCACATACACAAAAAAGCTCCCTCCCCCCAGCAATAATGGGACAGATTAAATAAGAATAAAGCCTTAAGCAGAAGTGAGACTAAAAGATAGGCATTTTCTCAGATTAACTGGTGAATAATACACAGTAAAACACACCTTTACAAAATCTCATGAAACTGCAGCCTCTTCAGTACTCCCAAATAAAAAAAGAGAGAAGTTAAGTCCCTGGGTTGCAAGAAGCCATGCAACTGTTTATGGACTCAGTTGCTTGGGCTTGCCCAGCAAATACGCAAGCAGTATTTGCCCAGCATATACGCAAGCACAGAGCGAAAACCACTCGCCTTTATGGAAAAGAAAGTTCCTGTGTTTTTTACACCTTTGTGAACATCATCTAAAAGTGTTTTTCACAGAACAACACCAGAAATGATGGAAAGACTGGCTGTCATCAATACTACAGATTTTCAAAGGTGAAGGTGCAGGTCTGCTTTATAAGGTTCCCAGAAGTTTGGACCCAAGTGCAAGTACCTGTATCTCTTCTTGTTTGTTCCTTTAATTTGTAATCTGACTGTGGAGATTCAAAAATCAAACCAATAATCTCTATTAACATGTCTGTGCATCAGTGTCAGAGAAAAGGGTGCTCTGAAATAACATACAATACAGGTACCAAGCCCAGCAGGGTTATTTCTTCACTAAAATTTGACTCCTGAGAAATCTTGGAAGTACCGGAACACCTGGGACAGGCAGTGAAGCATTTACTTGATTAAATAAATAATTATATAATGCACACACGCTACCCTAGCACTGAACACCTGGAAACTGACAGTGAAGGCAGAATTGTAAGACTTCTAGAAACTGCCATGTAACACTTAATTCTGCTATGTGAAATGATAGGTGAAGAAGGGCAACTCCATACTCATCAGATCCTAAAAGGCACAGAAGAAGAAGAAGCTGGATTCTGCTCCTTGTGAGGCATAATTAAAGCTATTACATATATTTCTATAAGTTGGAAAATCACACTGAGATACTTTATTTTTACTAAAGGATAAGTTGATCCAAGAAGAAATAGGTATTATTTTGATGCTCAGATTCTTGACTGCTAAGATTTGCAGTTAAGATGTGTTCTTTCATCTTGTGAACTATAAACAATCAGTACTTTAGGATACAGTATGGCACATGAAAACTTAAAGCAAAGCAAGCTTACTATAATTATGAAGCAATGGTTCCCGTATAAGGTATGTTTCCTACTAGGCTGCTGCATCACTCCCTAACAATACTTCAGCAATTTTTGCCTTGTGAGTTAGATCTAATGATGTCCAGTTGGTTTGGTGTACAAAATAATGCACTAGTTCAGCGACAGATCCTGATTTTTAAAAATCACATCTATTTTCAATAGTGCAGATCTCAAAGCCAATTTAAGGTATGCAATTTGGATGGTCAATATCAGACCAAGGATGGAAAAGCATGAGTGGTTTGAGTAAAGTTTATCATCTAGATAAACCATACTAACAAGACAAGGATTGTTGAATTCTAGGAGAAAAGGGTAAGAGAATATTTTAACCCAACATTAATTAGGGCGAATTTGGACTCAGTTATATTTCTTATAAAGAAAGCTGCATTTCAAAACATCACCTATTCTTAATTGAAAAAAAGGGAAGAAAAAAACATTATTAAAAATACAAAACAGTTCTTTGCTAAAACACTTTTACTCACCAAAGTATTCATTTAGAAATGCAAGAGAGGCCACATAGCAGCCAAGACTGAGGAATTCAGCCACCACCATTAACCAGTGCCACGTTCGTATGGTCAGTGCAACCATCAAGAGCTCAGTCAAGATCAGGGCAGTGAAGGAAATGGCAACGACGTGTACAAATTCGGATTCAAAAAGCAGCAGGGCTCCATACATCAGAATACCACCTGGGTAGGATGGAGAGGCACACGAGGTTGGCAATACACTCTTGCAGTGAAATTTCACTGTACCAGTTTTTACAACTGCATATTGAATGTTTGATTGTTCATTATGCAAATTTGTCCAGCATTTTTTTATAACATTGATCTTTCTAAAAGAAGGATATTTACTGTACTTTGCACATGTGAAATAAACCAACCAAAGTAAATCCATACAGAAATAAAACCATTAGAAAATTAAACACCTTTTAGTGCAATATATCTGATGAATTGTTAATTAACCTCATTTTGTCAAGTGCTGCAAATAAATGAGATATTGTTGAAAGTGTAATTACTTTCAACTGATCACATAATTTGGATTTCTTCAACAGTACTTCTGTCATTCAATGAAAGAAAACTACTGCGTAAATACATGCAATGTGATAATCACACATTAAATTTTTTCTGGATTAGCATTTAATTAAAAACATGTCCCTTTTTAGGTGACATGCACCAATAAAAATACCAATCACAATGTGTTTTGAATAGGCCTGGCACACTACAGGAATATCGATCTACAAGATAAACAGAAGGCAATATATATAACTACTGATGAAATGTGAAGCTTTGGGAATTCAACCTGCAGCTGAAAAACAATATTGCTAATAGCAGACAAAAATTTCTCAGTTCAGCAAAATTAGGATCTCTCCTACCTTGGTAAATACTGATTAAAACCCAGATGAGGAAGGTCTTAAATGACAAAGATCTTCCCTAAGAGAAACACGTGAGAGGACAGTTAAACACAACTTTAAAAAATTAAATCTACTCAGCTCATATATTTTTAATAGTTCATTGCTAGAGAAACACTTTACAAGTAAAATAAGCAGTATTTGAAGTGATAAAGGCTACAAAGCTTCTACTTGTTTTTATGATTCTTCATTAGAAGCTTGTATAGAAACTGCATGAAATCTAAATTTGGGAGCAAGAAGTTAAGGCTTTAACAGAGGAAATACTTTAGCTTGCAATGCTCTGGCTGTTTTTCAGAATGATAAATACCGTAAAATTAATTTATTTTTTATTTGTAAAATGTAGTCTTCAAAACAACTACAGCATTATGTACCTACTGACCAAAATCTTAAGCAAATCTGCAGTTGTTTACTAGTAACTTCTAAACATTGGATAAACTGCCCATTTGCTTTCACAGAATAAATTTATGACTACAGCAAATTTTCAGCAAGTAACTATTACCAAATAAATTTAAAATATTTTGCTTGTAAATGATACAGACTGAAACATACGCAAAAGTCAAAGAATAAATGCTGTACATGTGATATGACTCTTGCATTCTGTGAGGATACTGATGAAATATGTTAGAACTAAAGAGCTGAAAGGATACGCATTTTAAGGGATAAAGTGGCAAACAAAGCAGCCATTTTGCCACAAAAGAAATGATCAATCTAAACAGGCAAGAATCAGCACTTCATTATTGTAGCAAGTTCCAAGTTCTGTGAACAGCTTTCCACAGGCAAGCTCATGACTCTGTTTAGCAGGTGAAGGCCATGCTTTTTTGAGCTTGATCATGGACTGAAATCTCAAAAACGTCCAAGATTCTCAAATAAAGAAAGAACCAAGATCTCCAACAGAGGAAAAAACCTGATCCCAGACTAACATAGGTAATAGCTAATTTAGTGCAATTAAAAAGACAAAGACTCAGAACATTTTGGACTAGAGTCTTTAACTAGAGCCTGCTTCTGAACTTTTAGAAACATCTTTGAAGAATTTACTATCCCTAAAAAAGACCATCTGCTTCTGCCTTGGATCATAACTTTCCTAGCTGACAGCTAAGGATGAAGAAGAAGCGCTTTTCAAAAAGCTTATTAAAACAGAATATTGAGATTTATTTCACTCTTGTGAGTAACAAAATTATAAACTTTAATTGTTTGCAATTATGTGCAAACACAAAGAAAGCAGTATCCATGGATGATTGAGTTCAGATATATCAGTTATAAATATCTGTTATTTAAAAGAAGACAGTTGTTGGAGACATCAGCAGTAATTTCTGCATGTTAGGAAAAATAAATCTATAAATTAACCTACCAATTAAAAAGGAAAAGAAAGATGTGAAAACATAAACATAAATAACTCCATATCAGAGATTTTGGGGCCAGAGTCAAGGGTGCTTTATCAACATACCTTCAGGTTTGAATTATTTCAGGAAAACCACTGGTGACTGGAGAAATGTGTTAATAAAAATGATTGAAATGTTTGGTACTGTGGATTATTTTAATACTACAGGAGTTGGCAATAGTTGTGCAATCTGTCCTGCTTGGAATACCTTAAGAAAACTAAGTAAATTCCCAGTTTTGCACACTGGAGATTTTAGCATTTGTTCGTAACTGAACACTGAGGACATTAATACCTTTGTGAGATCCTTATAAAGTTCTGGATATAGCAGTGCCATTTCTGGCTTCACATCTTGATCCAATACTAGAGAGAAGACTGGAAACATAGTATAAATGGTTGCATACCTAGGAGAAAGGAAAGAATACACATTAACACTCTCACATGATAAAATTTTAAACTGATCTACTGAGTTCAATTATTCTTTTTATGTAAGTGAAATTAAACTGATTCTTTTCCCAGTACTTAGGCAGCTTACCAATACAGCTTTCACATGCAACCTGCTGTTGTGGTTCTGAGAGCTGTCAGTTGTGAGAAATTACAGAGGTGTTATACCCTCAAAACCAATAAACACATTTCTTTCTTCTATCACCCAAGCTTATCACCTGTTACCATATCCCTGTGCATTTGCACTTTGGACAACCAGTCCAAAGACCTGACATTTAAATTCATCTAGAGATGGATGCATGAAAACTGAAGAAAAAAAAGGGCACTATATTCTGGACAACCTGGAGAAGGTAGGTGGATGAGTAAGAGTCTTAATAGCTCTGTAAGTGGTTTTGGATTTTATTGTACACATGCCAGATACAGACTTTCACATGTACTTCCCTGGAACTTAGCACAACTTCTGCAGACATTTTTAGAGAGCTCTGCTGTTTGCCTCTGCAAAGTCTGGTGTAATCAGACCACGGTTTGACTAAGATTTAAATTACTGTATATTTAAGTTGTTATTATTTACAAGGAGAAAAAAAAAGAAGCTCTCAGGTCAGTAGGGACAGAGAACAGGGACAAACACGAACATATGCACAGCTCTCAGCTGTGTAACTTGGGGAGCCATATTAGTAAGCTAGCTGTTGCAACATGACTGAGGTGCTCCTAATGCTCACATGAATGGAAATCTATGTGGCAAACTTGGACAGTGCACTCTCAGAAGAAATTTCACAGTAGCTTCAGCTCCATTTTTAACACAAAACCCTGTGATTCTCACTGAGATTTGTACATTAATCTGTGTGACAGCTGAAGCTGGTCTGGTCTCACCTGGGAGATTTTCTCTATTGTTTTTACCTCATATATGCACAGGTTCTACAGTATCTTCTTCTAAGGCTACGCAGATCCCTCTTTCCAGAGAACTGATAATGAGACTTCCCCCCTCATATACTGCATATCCAACCTGGTGTGACTTTTCTTGGTACACTCATCCCAGGTTTTGGTAGTGTACTCATGATAAATGCATAGAAATCACGGACGACACCAAGCCCATGGTGTTATTTAACCAGCTGGTTTGTTGTATTTTTTACCAGATATCATAACTGCTGCTTTGACTTACCCTACCATTAGGAATCCTTGGTACAAGGGAACAGATGCAAAGTAGAAGACTGACGAAAATACAGCCTACAAAAAGCAGATAATTAATTATTTAATATAATTCTACATATAAAACAATACAATATGGAAAAAATAACAATACTGGTTAGTTAAGATTTTGTGACATTTCAAAGTCAGACATAGGGATTTTAACTATTCCAAAAACAAATTTTTAAATACCTGCATAGTTGAAATAATAAGGCCTCGGTGCATGACAAATTGACCAAGTGCTGCTGATCTTTTGTAACTGTTTCGACCATGTACCATCAGCAGCCTACCTATGTGTTTAAACTGCGTGATAGAAAAGTCAGCTGCTAGAGAAGCTTGTTTTCCCTCCTAGAAGAAAAGAAAAATATTCCAAATATGAATCCTAGTGTAAAAGATGTGTATCAAGTTTCAAAATTCTAAGCAATAATTACTTTTAAATTATAAGCTTGTTCTTTCTTTGAAAATCAACCCTGCAATGAGACACGACAATTTTCTGTGCATATTCTAAGATGCAGTGGGCTGTAGCAAGTAAATTTAATTGCTTCTCCTGCTTCTTACAGGTACATGCTACACAGAAATAACTATAGTTTTTCCTGCTTTTAAAAAATAAAGCACAAGATGTACAAGCAAAAATACTAAAGACTAAGCATTCTTATAATCTTGCAGAATACTTTAATTAGAAATGATCAATTCACTGTTTAAGAACAAAGCTTCTAATCACATTCTACTAGGCTTGTATGTGACACACATTTCACAATGGAAGTGTTAACATTACCTTGCCTTCAATTCCAATTCCACAGTCTGCTGCTTGGATCATGCTGACATCATTTCCTCCATCACCTGGAAAATGTCACTGCAATATTCAGTTCTTCAGATTCTCCTGGCCTTACAGCATTTGAGAAACCTCTAACATACCTTTAAATTCTTACAATTAATCTATGACTTATGATTAAATTACTTCAGTAATCAAGACTTTCCTGCAGAATAGAGAAGATAACCACACCTTTCTCACAGAATGGCATTTTGTGCCACAACTACACAATACCTGGCTGCTGGTAAAGGTTGGTAAAGAAGTCTATCTGGTTTTGTTTCAGCTATTTGTCCGTGGTGCCACCTGCTGATTACATTTATTACAGATTTTGCTACGAGGATTGTGCCAAGAGTTACCTATTGCACATGTGCGTTTCCCGGTGTGGTGCTGTAACAGTTTCACAATGTGGGCTTTCTGGGTAGGAGAACATCGGCAGCACACTACAGCAGGACATTGACAAGCCAGCTCTACAAATTCATGCTCATAATACTTCAGACAAACCTGAGGGGAAAAAAGATGCGTAGATTTATTTACAATTAAATATTACTACATGTAGCCCAACACAAAAACACAGTATAAAGGTTTTTTATGACATTTTCCATCTACAATATCCAACTGGAAGAAAAAAATAAAGACAGAGTCTCCTGACTGTGGCTTTATTATTTTTAAAATCAAAGAGAATGTCACTTTGAGCAGCAACATGCTTTGAGGTTAAGAGAATAGACAGTAGTAAAGCATGCTGTATATAAATTCCATTCTGTTACTCTACAGAAGACTAGAAACCCAGTAACATTTGCACATCTACAACATATATCATCTAATTTGCACTCAGTGATAAGCAAAAGTATCTCTAAGGACTACTTAAAAGTATGGGCAAATATTTGAAAAAGGAGTGTGAAGATGCTGATACATAACTTTCTGACCATAAGCATATAAATAATTCGACAGAAACCAAGTTTTTACCTCAAGTGAGTCCCCAGATATCACCAAGGCACAGTCATGCTTCCTTCTAAAAGCATTTAGTTCTAAGTGAGCCTCTCCTCGAGTGACAACCTTCAATAAAAACCACTCAGTTAAAAGATTTTGTTATATTCTTAAAAAAACCCTACTTGAACAAATCAAATTTTGAGAACTCATAACCAGAAGCCTTGGTTCAAGTATTTTATCCCATTGCAAGTCTAATACCCATGGAATTTTACTGTAAGCCTCAGATCTTATGAAGTGAAAGAATAATCCTCAAACAAGTAAAATCTATGCAGTCGGCTTAAGTGGTTCCTCACCGAAGTTTGCAAGGGCTAAAATAGCAATGAATTAATGACATTAAAATATCTGAATTTTGAGCTGGCCTGAGTCTTTTAATCTTGGAAGGTCTAGAGAAAAACAGAAAAATTTCCCAAGCAAACCTCAATTGTTTTGTTTATTAACCAGGACAATATGCTCTTAGAATAACATAAAGTGTTCCTATTAATTGTTCCTTTAGTTTCAGTAAACAGACAGAGATTTCAAAGGGCACATAAAGATGCTCATTAGTACTAATCCTTTTGGATCTTGCATGACTCTGAAGACAAGATCAAATGGAATAATATGAAAGAATTACATAATAGATTTTTTTATTTACATAATGGTTTCAGAAAAGCCCAGCTATGAAATGCAAAAAACAGTCAAAGGTTACTAAATGAATTCTGGAAGGTTTTGAACTTTAAACAGAATATAAAAAATTGAAATTATAACCAGATTTTGAGGAGACTGCCAGGTTTGGGTGTGGTGGCATTTTTTTTGTTTGTTTTGGGAGTTTTTGTATTTGTTTTGTTTTTAATTTGCTTTGGGGTTTTTTGTGTGGTTTTTTTTTTTGTTTTCCCCCAATAAATATCGATGTATTTTAGAGCTATGATGCTAGACAAATTTCCAAGCACAGAATAAAACACAAGCTCTGATTACACTTCTAATTTTGTCTCTGTCAACACTTTGATTAAATAACTTTTAAGATATATGAATCTTAATTACACTGAATGTGAAGTTTTGTCCTTGACCCACTAATATCCAGCCAGATGCAGTTCAAAGAACCTTTCTCTCTCCAGATGGCTCTACTACCCACAAAATTTGGGTTACATTAAAAAGCCCCTGCAAAGAGAAAAACTCATGCGCATGCCCCAGTTCAGAATTTTTTTCCTTCTTTCCCACAATTAAGCATGTAAAGAAAAACCTCCTTTTCTGACAGCTGTTAGGAACACCAGACTGTGTTGGCCTAGTACATTCTTTCTGCATTGCAGAGATGAAGAGATTAAAGCACTTGTGCACGCTGATAAGCATTGATTGTCCTCTCTGTTCTACATCTCAACCTAACAGAGTTTTTTTTAAAATTTGTAAATACCCCCAGAATTAAAAACTGTAGAAGCTCAGACTTCTAAGAATAAACAGTTTTGTTAAAAACAAAACAGAGCTGTCTGGAAAGAGAGTAGCAAAAGGCTTTTTCTTTCTAAATATTAACTACAGTAGAAGTGTTTTAGTGCTTGATATTTTCTTACATTAATTCAGTAGTTATTTCTTTGCAACAAGTATAGCCACAGAAGTAATTCTGTATAAATGCGTTTTCTAACTAATTTAAAACTTCGCGTATTCTAAGTTAATACAGTTTTATGCTGATCTCTTATTACGAATGAAGGTAATGAAAATAAAAATCTGACCCAACTAAATACATTTTTTTCAGGAAGACTTAATTTGTGGTGTTACAACATGGAAAGGTCAACAAAAATTGATCTGAAGTTTTATCAGAAGCATTAATAATTTAATTGCAATAGTAGTCTGCAGGGCCTAATTTGCCTTTCTGATGCTTCAGAAGAAAATACATTTACATGTAAATTATATTCATATAATTATTCCTGTAGGTGCAAGTGGTTCATTTAGAACAAACAGACGCATTATGTCTGATCACACAGCATCAATCAATGTCTGGAAAATCTATTTTTGTTTGGCTTCAGTCAAGTGAGTAGTGCACATATAAAATGTATAGAAGAAGATTCAGTTTAGTTTTCAACAATTACTTAAACAGTCTGTTGGTAAAATGCACACATATATATCTAATGACATGAAAAAAGAATTTCTCATACCAATTTGATCTATGTTTATACAGAGGATGTTTGCAGTTTCATTCAGGATCAATTCTGCTTGAGTCTAAAGAGTTCTATCAATGAAAATGCTAAAATGAGCAAGAATGCCATTCAGACAGCCTAAATGCATGGACAGTTTCTTAGTGGCTCACCACCTCACACAGACCCCTCCATCACTATTTAGAGGTATCTTGCTATATCTGTTATGAAGGGTGTAAAATGCCTGTTGAACCTGGGTCACCCACACATGGCTACAAACATTTCCACAGGACATCAACAACCCTAGAAAACAACACCCTTAAATGCTTTGTAATTTTACTGCCTCGAATAACAGCCTAAGTCCTACTCTCTTGATCATTACACTCAGTACAATAACCCAACAACTTTCAACCACCAGCCAACTACTGATCGAGTACAGCAACACTGCTATTAGCCATCCTTTGATGAACCAACAAAAAAAGTTAGAACTATACTTACAGGTCTGAAAATATGAATATCTTGATTTCTAGACACTAAGTGAGAACTTTTTGCAATGCAAGTTGCTGTCTCCAGTTTATCTCCTGTTAACATCCATATCTGCAAAATAATGTAAGAGTTTACTTCTTTGGACTTAGCATGTCTGTTCTTCAAATCTAAATGACACCTCTCTCCGACTTTTCTCTGGCACCTTTTTCGATTAGATGATCCAAGAAAATATACTGATTTGTGCATTTTAAAGTAAAATTAACTAACATTTTACAATGCAAAGCAGAAAAGAACTGTCTTTACTTTTTGCAGCTCCATTCCCTTTCCATCCTCACAAGGGCCAATGTCTCAATCCACATGAAGACAAAGCAAAGCTCTGGGGAAGCATAAAAACCTTTCCCTATGGCCCTGATATTATCTTGACCAGAAAAGTGAGGATACAGACGATGTTTGCCAGCAAAATGATGCAACACAATAGTCTGGTGATAATCTTGGGAAGCAGCAGCCAAGCCATGAGACAGCACATCTTGGAGCATGAGCTACAGTCCCAACACTTCAAAGAGATCCTGCCTACTGACCATGCAGAACTGAGAAGGCAGTAAAGTTTAAGGCATAAAGTTGTTATGTTCCTAATGTGTGACAGGTCTCTCAGCCCCTTAACACCAAGAAAGTTTGTTAGTAAGATGACTCAATCACTAGTGTAAGGAAATTATTGTCATTGCATTCCAGTATTCTCCTGGTTTGCTTTGCCCTCCTGAGCTGCCCTTCCAGCAGATAGTGGAGGGGCTGAAGTACAGCACAAGCAGCATATGCAAAATATCCCACTCTGTCTGACTCAGTTTAACCAATGCAAAGTCATTACAAGTATTTGGAGCAGAGCTTGACACTGTTTAAAGCTAAATGTTTATAATCTTGCCCCCTGCCTTCAGATATTGTTCATATATTTACTTGAAACCCTCCCTCAAATAAATGCATTATTTGTGTATGTGCAATTGATAGGTGTCTAGCAAATCAACTCTACTGCATGGCTTTTCATGCCATCCCTTTAACTTGAACTGAACAAACCCCAAGGGGAGTTCTGAATTCTAGTTCAAATAATTCATGTTTTGATCTTTGCTGAAACTTCTTATGAGTGCCAAACCTGATAACATTGTTGTCACACGAATCTTGTGCCAAACTCATTTAGTGTCAGCAAGGACAGTTTACTGTAGACAGCCAGGGGATATATGACTGAGACACACATACATCTATCCATTGGTAGTTTCCCTATAGAAGTAAGTATGAGATTGATGAAACCTCTTGTAGGCAAGGGAACTTTGCACACGGTGTCTTGTTTGTTTCTATGAGTTCATGCCCAGAATGTGCTTAGGACTTGACACATTTCTTACTTTGAAAGAACCTAAATACAGACAAATATAAATTATGTCTTGATTTAAAACGTTAATAAATGATAACTTTTTTTGTCAGCAATATGTGTTTAGTACCTTTATTCCAGCATTCCTTAGCATCTCTAGAGTTGGTCTAACATCTGCTTGCAGCTGATCTTCTACTCCAGTGAGACACAGTAATTCCATTTCTCGCTCCAAACTCTCTACAACAGCAGCAACCTTCAGGTTTCTATCATGTATGCTTAGCTTTGCTTGGTTATATCGACTCTGTTTGCACAAACACAAAACCACTTAGAGTTTGCTATGACTCATAAAGTATACATTTAGTCTACTACTCAGTGATAGCATGGATCCATTAGGCTAAATGTTTGTCTTTAAGTATCTTTAATGAAGAACAAGACTAAAGGAGCAATTTTACTTTACACCCAATGTTATACAGGCCTCTTCTGACACTTCACCTGAAGAGGATGCCTCCTGAAGAACTACTAGGCATCATCAAAATTAAACATCACGGCTTCTAAGGAGCAAAGGCCTTATCTTTGAGAACAAGTAGACTTTTTAGGTCATGCTGAAGCTACAAAAATAACATCACATTAGCTTCTGGGAAAATACTGTCCAATCCAATAATAAAGCAAACAGGCTTATGACTACGTATGACTGCAGAACCATCATTAATGAATGACAAAGCCTGTAAGAGATTATGGACAATATCTCAATTAACTATTTTTTAAATATGAATATGATTTAAATATGATTTTTTGCAACCTTAAAAAATAAAATAGAGGAATGTTCTCCTTGAAGTAATTAAAGATGATAAAGTGCATGATCACTCTGTCCTTCCATACCTCAAAATCTTGATACTGTTCTTCAGTAAGTGATTTTTTGGCAACAACCAGTGTGCGCAGTCCTTCTCGTGCCATATTGCCGCACTAAATGAACCAAAGCACAGAAGAGTTATGCAAATATTCAATTCTGTGTTCATGCTTTATACTGTATGCTAACAGGGTGTATCTGTACCATAGCTTTAGGTGTTTCTTTAGACTCTTAAAACACTGTGGAGAAGCCACAAACAGGATGAAAAACAACTATACTTCAGGTCCCCCAAATGAAGTGGTTCCCTATCAGTAAGTCAATTAGATCTCCTTTCCTAGCTTAAAGAAAATTTCTTATAGGTTGAAGCTTTAAAATAAATTAAAACTACTTTTGAGGCACATAACAGAGTTATATTTCTTTTTTCACTGAACGTATCTCTTATCAGAAAAGGATCTACGCATTAAAATCAGCCATGGAATAGCGTGTCTTAATGAAAAACAAGGCTCTCCAGTGCAAACACTTATTGATTTGACCTCATAAAGCTAAATAAATTAAACAAGTATTTTACAATTAATTGTGCATCATTATCGCCAAAAGTAATTTTTATGACATTTTGCTAGGTCTTGAGGGAGTTTAATTTATTCATGTCCCCGAATAAATCAAACTGCCCTGCAGCAGATATTGATTCATATTGCCAATACCATTATGAACATACATGGTCTAATCATTGTATTAACATATTGGCTGTATGTAGGGTCAAAAATAAGATGATTTCTGGTACCTACTAGAACACATAGTGAAAAATATTAATCAGGCTTGAAATTCAGTCACTAACTATTTTATTTGAAGTTTAATAAATGTGGTAAAAAAAATTAGTTTGGACGCAATGCTTGTCAAAGTCTGTAATTCATAATCATACTTCACTGCAGATTTTGATCAAACAAGGGATAAAAAGATTTATAGCAGAATACTTCTCAGAAGTAATTAGGTTTTATGTGAAAGGTCAGTCAATGAAAAACAACTTTCCTTGTTTTAAGTAGGAACATGTCCTGCTACTAACACCAGATTCGCTTTTCTTGTATGCTACTCAGGAATTGAAAACAGTTTTAATCCCTTAAAATCCATTAGGATATGCATAATTGAAGTTCAAAATCCATTACTGCATTGCCTCAGACTGTCCTTTAAACATATCCCAATAACTGATATATTTTAGATTTTAAATTTTTATAAAATTTTAGTTTTTGTAAATGTTGATTTTCGTTCTTACCTCTTCTTCTAACCAATCATTGTACTGTACAATAGTGGACATGGCAACATCTGCACCCTTCATGTAAAATGTAATTTCTCCTGAAGATTCATCCTAAAATTTTACAAAAGAAATGGGGCGGAGTGGTGGGGGGGAAGAATATCTGTTTATAAAGTTAAAACAATCACCTATCAATAACTTAATTGCCTTCTGAAGCACTAAATAGGTTCCCATTTATAAAAAGACAAAGTACCTTGCCAAGAAGTGGGTTTTATTACTTGATGTTACTATTTCCAGCGTTATCTCTGATTCCACTGAGATACATGTCTGCTATTTCCATATAAGAGGACCAGTTCTAACTGAAGTCAACAAGCCTAACAGATTCTCAGCATCCCTAAACTAAATTTTAAAATATCACTGTTATGTCCTTTCTAACTTATATTTTGTTGCTTGGGTGGCAAATACAAACCCAAACCAGAACGCTCTGTATCTTTGAAACACCTGGTAATTAAAAATTGACAAAAAACTTAGTGTAAATGCTTGTTACACATTTTAATGATGCAACATTCATTGCATATTCAGTGAATCCACACACAGACAAATGTAATCAATGAATTTTTGTGGTATTGTCTGTTGCAGAAGCAACAACTGATCTGCCAGTATTTTTTAAAAAATCAAACCAAACACCCAGAAAATTCCCCAGATTACCCTAACTATGATGCCCATGCGCTTGCTCTCAGAAGTGAAGGGGAAGATCTGCAGGATATAGTATGTCAGGATGTGTCCACCAGGGGTCTTCAGCTGCATTGAGGTCAGATCCCTGTTAACCAGAGTGAGACCCACACTCTCTGTCCACTGCACCAGAGCTACCTAAAGAACAAAGGAAAAAAAAAGACACATTTAAGTGTGAAAGGTCTATGACACTGTTACACAAATTAGGTTAAAGCCAAACAACTGTTGCTAGGGTGAAAGCCTGAACTCTTCCAAGAATCTAGGGAAAAAACGCGAACAGCAGCAGACTGAGTAGAAAATATTAACACATCAAATGACGTGTTTCCCTTTAAGAGCTTACAAAATTTCTTATGAGGAATTTAAAAACCTGTTTTGAACTTATTGCTGAAAATGAGGCATTCTGAATATATTGTTCAGAACTATTCCAATAAATACCCACATACATTCAACAATACATCAAGGACGTCGAGTAGAAATTTTGCAAAATGAGAATACAATTTCTATATCAACAAGACCATTATGCAAGTAAAAGACTTTGGGAGCATTTCCATATAAAGTATTTTATTACATCTACAGTTATATGCAAGTTGAGACAATGTAATAGGTAGTAAAGAGGTAAGCCAAGGACCTTATTTTTACTTAGTTTACTTTGCTCACTTGCATAATTTTAATACTTTGTTTCAACAGTAATATGACTTCTGACATCAAATAAAATGGAAACCAAGCTTACAATATTGCATTCCACAAACTCACATGGGTAAGTCCCTTTTTCAAAATTTTGCTGCTTTGAAGCGCATAACATCTAGCTTCAACATTTTTCTGTATTATACTTCAAATATCTCCCACCACCACCATGTGATTTATTCCTTCAAAAAATTAATATTTTAGGAAAACTGCTTTACTGATTTTACTGTTTTGTATACACAACACATTCCATATCTAATTTTTTTCTAATTAAAGAAAACTTCTCCTCCTCAATCTACTTTTATTTTTCTAAATGCTAACGTTTACTGGAAATCAGACTTTTGAATCAGCAGAATGATAACTATAATGAACTTCACATGACTTTTAGGGATCCTGGATTTTTTGGATTAATAGGCTCTGCTATTAATTTCAGGCAAGATGAAAAAAATAAAAATCAAGCACTCTGATAAAAAACATGCAAGTAGAAAATTCTCTAGGTAAGTTCAACAGACATGATAGTCACTGAGAATTTCACACAAAGCAAATAAAACACCTCAGCTTCTAAGAAAATTTTAAATTGGAATAAAATCCTGTGTGAACCTGTAAAAAACCCCAGTAATGCCAACTGTGTAGGCATCACCAAATGAAAATACAGTGAGATGCAGCAATGGAAGAGAATAGAGCATAATTTGAAAAGCACCATTTTAAATTCTTGAAAACGACAGCAAGCCTTTTTACAATCTTTTCTTCTTCACCAGAAGTAGCATATAAGCTGTAAATGATCCAGTACTTCCAAGGTTAATTTTCAATTTTCCCAGTGAAGGGTTACCATTACATTCTGACTTGTAAATTGCATCTTTCTACTAAAACCCTATCATCTTATTTGTGTCTCTTTGCAGCTAGTTCTAAAGTGTTCTATATTTGGTGACTCAAATCTGTTTATTATATTTATGCTTGGCTTCACATACCATTTGAATTAGCATTTTGCAGCACAGCCAGTTTGTATTCTGATACCTGGCCTATACACAACTGCATATTTATTTTTTCTTTTAAATTGATCAGGGCAAATACCATACAAGAAACAGTCAATAAGGCTCAAGAGTCAAACAGATGCCTACAAGGACACTGACAAAACTTGAGAGAAAGACGAGTTTGACTCCCATCACTCAGAATGAATCAGAGCAGCTTCCAAAATAACATAGCCAGATCTTAACCATTAAAATATCGGAAGCTTTTAGAATGTAGACATTTTTTTCTAAACAAGTATTTCACAAATGGCATGAACATTTACATTATAAATCTTAACAAATACATATATACTGAAAGGCTGGCTATAGAGAGTTCAGAAACAGGATTCTTAGGCTAGTCTCTCTTCTTGAGGTTTCCCCTCTACAAGTATATTCTTTTCAAGACATTTTGGAACCTTTACGTTAAAATGGTCTTGCAATCTAGTGTGCCTAAATCAAGAACCCCTAGAATACCAGGAAAATGTAGCAGCTGTGGCTTCTACAGAGCTTGACACAATGGATGAAGTCAGATAAAGCAATTAAAGGTTGGACAAGCACAAAAGGCTTTGATAGTGATGCTACCATTTTGTTTTAAAATAATCTATTGCAATGATGAGTTATTTGCTGATAACAGTTAATTTACTGACACACAAACACAGATGAAACGTGTCAAGTTTCCTGAATCCAGATTAGGGACTTATTTGAATATTTTATGGATCTTCTCTGGCTTATCACAAAGCTTCCCTTCTAGGCAAACCAGCAGCCTAGGAGACATAAGCATACTGGTGGGTAAACGGTCTTCCCATTACTGAGACACGGGTATGCAGTGAACCCACTAACTGTGTAGTGTTCCTAGGGCAGGTAATGCACATGGAGGCAAAGAGAGATTTGCAATTGCTAACTTGCTAATTTTCTTTCTCCTCAGAAGCAACCCAAAGGGTGAAGATGACCAGCCACCTCTCATGTGACAACATCAAAAAAGCAACCTCCAAATCAGGAAAGAAAGGAGCAAATAATTGCATTGTGAAACAGAAATGCAACAGATCTGATGCGAGCTAGTGAGAAACCCCTCTTTTAGTGCTCTTACCCTAAATCTTTCAGATGCCTCCATTTACTACATGCCCACTCCTGAACTCTGGTTGCTTCTGTCAGCATCTCCCCACCAGAAGCCACCGAACCCTCTGAGCTTCTACAGTTCACAGGTCCAAATATCAAACACTTCAATTACCAGATTTCCACTCAAAGTCAAATTCAGAGATTTCATAAGGAAACTCTCCCAAATCAAGCAGTAACTGTGCAATCACATCATCACCTAGAGCAGCAGCAGCTCAGGAGGTAGAAGCAGCTTCTCTAAGTAGGAGTGTGTTTCTAACTCAGTCGCCTGAGGAATGAGTAATTTCCAGAGGGACATGAAGAGATGAAAACTTCAAAAGCACTATTCATGTCCATATTTTGGGGACATAATCATCCCATTTGTTTAGAAATGTTCATTTATGTAACCAAATCAAACCAAACAGCTTATGCACTGGGTTAGGGTCGACCTGTACAATAATACATACACTTGACTGCAGGTTTCCATCACAGGACATACTCTGTTCATCATATTGTGGGGCTGTACACCTCATCGCTAAAGCCACAGCCTCTAGCAGCCTGGCCATGCCCAGCTCCTGCTTTCCTTTCCTTATGGCCCAGACTATCATTTCTGATCCCTAGCAGAAATACTGAACTGCTCAAAATTTACAGTATTTGTTGCTCAAAACAGTTTATGAACAAATAACTGTCACTTTCAATGTACAATATTCTCTTTTGAGCTAACATTAGTTTAAGAAAAAGATCCACTGCCTCGTGGCTGCAGTTGGCAGTTCTCCACCTCACAGGGCAGTTTACGAATTCCACTCACAACTTTCCTGGAGCCTTGCTATGAATATGACCACTTTAGCCAAAAAACAACCTGCATAAACAAAGTCTTCAATGGATTTTGCATATATGAGGGTACTTTTTTATTTTGCATATATTTGTAGGGTAAGAAAGAAGGACTAGAGACAGAAGTTTTTAAAACTAGTTTTGCTGCTTAGAAGAATTCTCAAGTAACCCACCTGTATTTCTTTCAGAGTATTTAAGAGCATCCCTTCAGACAGTAGGATCTGCTTTCAAAATCAAACTATTGTATAAGGTGTACAGACATTTTAAGTGTGGCATTTTTAAGTTAAGGCTACTGCTTTGAAAACAGAAAAGAAGCAGTGAGCTATCCTTTCCCCACTGCCTGAGTATTTTCGAATGTTTCCATCAGGACTGTTCAACAACTCATATCTGTTTCCAATCAGGGGTTTGTTTATATTTATGAACAATGATTTTATAACTAACATTTGCAGTCCATCACTTTTCATAAAAACCCCTTCATAATTAAAATAAAATTATTAACTTAAAAATACAGTTTGATCACGTGAAAAAACTACCACTCAATATTCAAGACAAGCTATGGAGTAGTTATTCTTTGCGGGTCTCGAAGGTCACACAAGTGATGGTTTTATGCTACTGAGTGATTTGCTTTTCACAATACATTGACAAAACAACACAATTAGTCTTGCTTCAATAAGCACACACAATAAAATGAATTAAACAGTACAACATGTCTCATACATTACAGCTTCACTTTTGTAAACACAAAAGCTGCTTCACTAAGGGCATATAATTTCCCTGTCTGTTTTTAAATTATTGGCTTTGTATCCTTGTAATTAATTTTAGCAACTTCATTGTCTCTGGACAGAAACGTTGGAATTAAATAACTGACCACACTTTAAGGCAGTATTTAAATATTCAAGATCCTGGAATTAGAAATGCTTGAGACTATAACAGCGCAAGACAAAGCATAACCAATAAATGGCTGGTTTATGAGAGTAAGCAGTCATTAAAAATCATGACTGATCAACCTTTTCTGACTAAGGGGAGCAAAGGTCTTCAAGGGCTCCTGTTCATAGCATGCCTTGAATTGCTTGGGTCTCTGACCTTTGAACTCTATCACTTTGCCTACTTAGCTTATATCCTTTTATGATTGTTCATTACATTAAGGTAGCTGGCTTTCTACAGATGAGCTGAACCCATACCTATGACAGCAAAGTCAAAGCTGAGTTTTGGTGTGCCTTTTTTTTTTTTTTTTTTTTTATCCAGTGGGTTCTCAGTGAATGTTTATTGTTTGCTATGCTACAGCTGTAGAGGACAAGTGACAGACAAATGAAACTTTCCACTCTTTCAGAGAAAATGAAATATTGATCACTTATCATAAGAAACAAAGAGCCTGGCATAAGGAGGGTTTGCATTATGAATACAAAATCAGTTACTTATCTCAGGTTACTCTAACGACGGATAAATACATCTTTTATGATGAATGTACCTACTTCTAAATGTGCATACTTTGTTATGGCTATATTATATCTGTATATGGATGCACACATATACAGACAGATGTGAGAAATTTCAAAAGAGTTCCTCAAGTCAATTAAAGTGTGTAGTCTAGTCAGCGTATTACTGAGCTGTTTCTTATACCTTCCTACATGGAAGAATACTTTATACTTACATACTGTTCTCTGCTCTTTACATCCTATGGTGTGATCATGCAATATTATATAATGCAACAGAAAACTATGCAAATAACATCTTGTTTCAAAAGACTGCAATCAAGCCAGATCCATAAACAAAATCTAAGAGAACAGAGTTGCAACGTTGAGAAAGTACAATGCATAAAACCGCTTAAGTCTATTAAACGATAATGTTGCTTATTAACCAAGTATGTTGTGATAGGTCAGTGCTGAGGTTAAACAGAAAACATCAATTGAACCATTTCCCTAAATAAAGCTCCAGGGTGCAATATTCAAAGCACTTTATTCAATAAAAAATGCTTTTAAAATGGTACTTTGGTGATTGGGAAACATTGGCATCATCTGTCAACCTAACTGCAGGAAAGTTCAATAAGCTAAATAATGAACCATTTACATTATTTTCCTTAGGCTCCAGTGATTTCCAAACATTGCATCAATAGAAGTCTTAAAAAAATTATGATAAAGACCTGCTAGTCTTTCAACTCTTAGGCTTTTTTTTTCTGTCCTGCTGCAATTTTTATGCTGTATACATGCTTTTTGTAGCTTCATCTTTTTATAAGACTCCATTTAACATCAATTTCTCATTATATTAAAGCATATTTTTTCAATATGATAATTTTACTAGTGTTTCAAGCATTATCTATGAGAAACAAAAATGAAATTTAAGGCTGTTTTAGAATGAAAGCATTTCATTTCACTGCCATATAGTTTTAATGTATGAGTTGAAATGATAAAAAAATCATTATTAAAATGATATCTGTGCATTTTCTCCCTTGCAGTTTCTTTGTTGTTGATTCCTTCTTCTACCTCCTTTTCCACCCTGAGTCCCAGATCTATTATATTAGCACTTTATCAACTTTCCTTTCCTTCTTTTCATCTTTCCAAGGTCAATTTCCCTACTGTCTTCCCAGGGCACCGCTTGTATAATTCCCAAGTCTTACAGCTGCTTTCTTTAGTACATATGGGAGGAGAATTGTTCTTCATGGTAGCATTTTTAGCTTTCAAACAACTGAAGAAATATACAAAAGCCCACTGGGAGAGTTAGCGAGCGGGAGAGAAAACTCAGTCTCTCTCAACTGCACGTCTCTTCACCTGATTTAGTAATACCTTTGGCTATTAAAGCAGAATATTTACTTAATTTATAGTTGTCATCATATCTTCAGAGTCAGATCCTTGCTCATGCATTCATTATACTCAGTAGTACCTCACAGGCTCATTAAACTGAAACATTTAGTAAATATGAATGCATCTGCAGATGAAAATTTGTACACTTGTGATAATAAAAGTCAAACATTATACAACTGCATATCATAAACAAATGCCCTTCCAGGATCCTCAATTCTTAATGTGGATCAGCTCACACTATATAACACTATATATTATTGATTTTAGCCAAAGATCAGCATGTCAAGTCCTGCCTCTTTATTTAAAAATAAAGAGTTTTATTTTTAAAACTGTTCTGACTGCCATTTTTTAGTTGTGGAGAACCAGCCACTGCTTTATATTCTACAATCCTTTGACACTATGAACTGTGTTTATGGCATTTGAAATGTATGTAATATCTGCTAGTTTGTTACTACATGAGGACAGATTTAACCTTATTTCTTGTATTCCTAAAAACCCTTGTTACAGGCTTGTTACTTTTAGCAATTATAGCCTGCAGTGTGAACTGCTACAGTTTTGTTAGCATTACATATGGTGACATGTTAGACATGAAAACCAAATGTATACATTAATAATACACTATGTGGCGGGATGAAGTTTGTGAAAGAAACATTGTCTTGTATGGGATCAACTTGCACAGCTAGAAAAATACTCTGGCCTTCAGGTACATAGTTCCTTCTGCATATCTTACAACAACCTTATTTTATTTATGACTAAGCTACTAGGCATTACAACAACAACAGTACCTCCACAAAATGCTAGAAATTCTTTAAAACAACAATTCTTCTCAACCTGCTCACTTTCAGATGCAAGCAAACCTCAAAATAATGTATTTCTCCATTTTGCTATATCAACTACACACATTTTTACAAAGTGAACTCTCTGCAGTATCCTGAAACATGAGCTTTGCTTCTCTCTTCTAGTATCTTTTTAGACTGAATTTTAGGCAATCAATTTAGGGATCAAAATAGGATTATTCAGAACAATAACTCAAATCCAATGAAAGCACTGGGATTTGTTTAGAATTTGGATTTCAGTAGAAGTCAAAGGCATGTTTTTATTGAAATGGTATTTTAAATTTGTGTTACACTTGATGCAATTTTGAAAGAACCCTAAAGATTATGAAGCCGCCTAGAGTTTGAAGCTCAGAAACTTTTCTACAGAAGCATTTGAGGTTTTTTTTGTTTGTTTCTTTCTAGGGGTTTTTTAGTTTGTTTGTTTTTTCACGTTAAGAATCTGTATGTTCCAGTATCTGGTAGCATCTCTAACGAATGATAGAGGTCTCTAACAGGAATCTCTAACCAGGCTGTCCGTCACTCAGAACTAAGTTTCATATTAACTTTAATAGCATACTACGATTCATACATAGATTAGTGTTTTGAGAATAATAACAAATATTAAACCTTTAACTGCAATCCTCAATACAGTATTGACCCCGAAGCACTGACTTGACAGATCTTTAAGTCATATAACTGAAAACACTTTTATACAACAAAGAACCAGCAGATCTTTCCTAAGCTGTAGAAAAAATAAAAACGGATTACTACTAATTTTAAAGAAATGCACACTCAAAACTCTTTTTTTTTTCACAACTCTTCTCTTTTTTACTTAGTTTACCCAATTCTTTAGGACATACAAATATTTTCAGCCTTGCATACAAACCTCATCAGGGCTGGAAGCCTGGTAAGTTCGATTTTCATCACTGAAGTCCTGATCCACTTCTGCATATTCTGTCTCCCCAGACACACCAGCCCGGGATTCGTATACGGGGGTCACATTGTGGCAGAGTGCAATGGCCTTCACCGCTTCATGTATCCGACTGCTGACGCTCTTTCGGACTTTGGGTGCAGATGATTGAGGTTTCCTGGATGGTGTTGAGCTCGTACTGTTCCCACTGTTCTGAGAGTGGACCTTTAAGACCCAACACAATGAATAGTAAACAAAGTTCAAAAATGGAAACAGAACGTGAATACTTATCTATCTATATCTGACTGCTCCCTTTACAAAGGTTGATAAATGATAAGGCTAATAACCATCTATTTATTTTTATAAAACCTACTGTTAACTCATTCACCTTGTGATTCATAAAATGCCTCATCTACTTTTTTTAAGAAATGATACATAACTATGGGCTCACCACCTTGCATTTGTAGTCAAATTTCAATAACAGAGCCTGAAGGCAATTGAAAAATGTGAAATGAAAAGAAGTACGTTGGAAAAGGGCTGAATAGGCTGATCAGATTCTGCAGAAACCCCTGCTACCTCACTTCAGTTTTCACATTTTTCAATGATCTGTCACAATAGTCCTTTCATGTCTATTGCATTCAGTGAATTATTTTTTCTTTTCTTTTTTAAAAAAAGTATTTAAACCAGTTACCAACTGGATGAGTTCAGAAACACTGAGACAAAGTTTCAAAATTTGTTGTTTTGTTGCTCTTCTTCACCTGTGTCATTAAACTGAAAAGAACCCCCATTTAAAAAAATTTTCACCTAAATCTCTGTATTTTAAAATATCACCACATTTGTGGTGATCAGAAGAGATAAAAAGAACAAAAGCGAGATAATTTTCATGATGTATAAATATTAGGAGCAATTAAAATACAAATATTGCTAATTTAATTTATAACTTACACAATTTCTGTATTATTTGTGAACTAATACAGTTTTATGCTTTTGCTGCAGCTGAAATGTTTTTTGTTCTTACAAGAATGTAATAATCTAATAAAATAATCATGCAAAATAACAGTTTGACACATATATGAAGATTGTATTACTGTTGCATAACCATTAAACTAGCACCGCTTTAAGTTATCCTTCAGAAATGCTCAAGCACATGACAGAACTAATCTTCCTCTGAAAAGTACTATGTGTTCATAATTAGTTAAAATAAGTTGGGTTTTTTTTGGGGGGGGGGGGGTTATTGGTTTTTGTTGTCTGGGTTTTTTTTTTTTTGTTTAAAAGTCAGCACATTAAATATATCAGTGGTACCAACACAGGGCTCTTCCGTTCAATCCAATGTAACTCAGAAAATTCAGAATCCATGCTTTTTTCCTCCTGACTGCAATCTGCTGAACCATGAACATTCTGCCCATCAAATTACAGTGTTGTCTAATAAAGGGTTTAACTTTCTGCTCATCTGGCACTGCTTTTCAGCTACTGCTTTAAACCTCTGCATTTGCATTCTGCTAACACTGATGCCATTACAGTCACAAATAAATTAAGCTGATTTACTCCTTCTGAATTATGTTATGTTTATTGATGCTTGTATAATTTAATTCCACACAAATTCCATTAAAGACTATGCCCTCTATCACAAAATGCTTCCAGTGGGGAAATATAATCAGGTTATAATAGATTTGTGTGTTACATTAAGATGACAATAGTCTGGTAGGTCCACTGTAATAATAAAACAGAACACAAACAAGGGATAAAATCAATGTCACACAAGAATCGCTGCCTAGCTAACCGGCAGCTTCTATTATCATAGATTAAATAAAAAACCTCACCATACTTTTTCAGATTGAAACAATTGTTTAGTAGTTGTTTGGTTTGTTACTGAGACTCCATCATTGTTCTGTTTTAACAAGTTGCTACTAACACAAGCATAATTAAAGCATTATTTAAACACAGAGTAGTGTTATATGAAGCTGAGAAAAAGGACGTTCCAAGAAAGTTCTTTTCATCATCTACTAATAGCAAACCTAAATTTTGGAAATCTTTTTCCCACAACTGAGAAAAGCTTCCCCCACATTTCTTATTTTAAGTATGCCACAGTTACTAAAACGTTGTAGCCATGGTTACCACTCATTAATTTTTCTTCCTAATTTTTGGCTCTGAACCAGAACCAATACAGTAAATTAGTAAAAGCTTTAAGTAGTAAGAATTCCAGGAATTGTGCAATTCTTTTCAGATCGCATATTTAACTGCAAAATATAAAACCAGTATTTGTGAGCATGCCTACCCCTAGAAGACTGGTACTTAGCTGTCAAACTCACTCAGACCAAGGTGTGCCAGCTCAAGACTGTCAGTTAATATAATTTATTGCTACAGTTGTTACTGTGAATACCCAAATGACACATTATAAGAAAGTCAGGTTTGGGTGATTTTTATAAACTTAGTCAGTAGCAGTTAATTTCAGTAACACACTCTGAACAAAATTTGGAGAGCTGATCTTTAGGTGAAAGAGCTCCATTTTCCATTTCCAAGGTATGATTATTGTATCTCACTATTCATGGCTGTACCTACTAAAAATTAAGCCGAAATAGATTTATCCAAGGAAAAGAATTCAAGAAGGGGATTTGTTGAATTGTATAGATAGAAAATAATTAATAATTAAAGTTGCAAACTTAAAACGTACACATTTCATCAGTCTTCCCTCCAGTCTGTCCTTCAAAAAGCTACAAAGTATTAACTGGGTCCAGTGTGGTGTTAAATTAAACTTTTATTTTTATTTTAAGCAACTAAGAAGGAAGCCATATTTTACAACACACCACAGCTAGATACTCCAATCAACTGTTGTTCCTACAGTCCTTTTACAAGAGAAAATGATAACACAGACAAGGAAGTCAGTCTACAAACTTAACTGGGTGTCCTAGGGTGACTATATGATGCTTGTATCCCCAGTCATCTGTTCTGTTTATGCTGATATTAAGTTTTGCACCTTTACGACTGGTTCCAAGAGCAAAGGCGAAGAGAAGAAGCACGGAGTTTGTTACCAGGGACTGCACTTCCTCTCCTGCATTCCTTCTTACTGTGCTGTCTGCAACACAGACAGCGGGACAGAGCTCTCCTTTGCTTTTAGTTAGTTTTTAGCTAGCTGAGGCAAAGAAGTTCTCTGGACTGTGGCTTTTTTTTTTTTCTGGGAACTGATCAACCATGCTTTGGACTGAAAATGCAAAAAACACCGGGAGCTCACAGCTGTGGCTCACCGGGGCCCAGGACAGGGCATTTCCAGTGCCAGAGGGACTGAGAGACACTCAGTGAGCCAAGAAACACTCACACAGGACTCTCTCTGAACTAAAGAAGGACTGAATTTGCCATTTCGTCAGAACAGTGAGAGGTTTTATTTTTTAAATTTATTCATTTTTTTAATACTTGTGAATACTTTGCCTGTTAAATAAACAGTTTTTTCTCCACTTTTCTCCACAGAAATGTTTCCTTAACCAGTGGGGGGCAGGGAGGGGCTGCTTGAATTTGCTTTCTAGAGGGACCCCATTAAGAGGTTTCCTCCCAAATTTGCCCTAAACCAGGACACTGAGTCAGACAGTCATGCTTGTGTATCCATGTTTTTTTCCATCTATGGAAAAAAATAATTATATAAGTTTTTATTATCATACTGTAAAGAACATGGAAATACTTGTTAACTTTTCATTTTTTGCCTCTTCTGTAAATTTTTAAATTTTTCTGTTTCAAAGAATAGAAATAAAAAACAAAGCACAAAGTTCACCCTAATCAGGTGTAGAATCAGGTGTTTAGGAACGTTTGCAGCAAGCACCCAAACAGTTTACATACATGGGAAATGCAAGTCATGCTTGCGGAATCCCACAACTGATCCACACAAATACAGGGAGTCACGATCCTCTTGTACACTTTCCAGACCAAGCGCCCTTATACATCACAGGAACACTTTGTTCTCAAGCAATATGGAGTTTTCCATTTTCTCACACTTTCTCCCTGCCAGTTTTATGCTGTTCAAAATAATACTAATTTTTTAAGAAGAATTTTTAAATATACCTGTGTCAGTTTTATTTTGACAACTACTGTTATACCAATTAATGTGGCTTTTAGATGTATATGCTTGATGAGTATCTTCAAAGATATAATTACGGTTCATGTTGTTCTGGGCACTTCTTATAATTTGTAGTCTCAGTAATGAATAGCTTACTCTTAGATGCTTTGGCAGGAGAAAGACTTCACTGCACAGACAGGTTAACACAGATTTCTGCTAGTGAAGAACAGAAAAGTAAATCTCTAAGTGGGCATTATGAGGAACTTTGGAATCAGGAGAGAACTATGTACTCTGTCATATTTTTCCCTTCCATCATATTTCTTAAGAGATACCTACACATGACAACTTTTCATAGCATCTCAAATTCTAGACATAATCATTAACAAAAATGCTTCAATGTCATTAAACCTCCCCTCCATACGAAATGTAAATTATTTATGAAATACCTGTGAATAAGAGTTTATAATATGACTCTGTATTTCATCCATTGTGTCTGTTCCATAGGAAACAGTACCTAGGTGGAGGCGCTTAAATATCATCTCATTTTGTGTAAGTGTTCCTGTAATAAAGGAGAAGTATATCACAAAGCAGTGAAAAATACTGTGAGATAGCCACAAACACCTTCTCTCTTCCCCCTCAAGCCCTGCAAAAAAATCTTTCCTTTGGAAAGCAGGAACGAATCACAAGTTAGCATCAATTTATTTAATTAAAGGAATGTTTGTGGAGAAAGATCAGGGTAAGTCATTTTGGAAGAAATCACTGCTTCCACCTGCAAACTGATTTTGCCAGTAACTAAATACACAAACTTGAAGAGACAAAACCTTTACTTTATATACAAAAAATTGAATTTGCAGTATGTGGATGGAACTGACTCTTAAAAGGCAGTGCAAGAGTTTGCACCACGTATCAGAAAATATAAAGGAAAAAACCCTACAGGAAACCCCAAAAATTCATACAGGTTTTCCACACTTCATGTACCAAGACAGCCATTCAGACAATTGGGCACATTCAGTGTCAGTGGTATCTAGATTAAGTCATTAAGACCTAACATCACTTTCAAATTTGACAGATTCAGCCTCCAAGCAGAATAAGGCAGAATGAACAAAATCAGTGTTTTCTGTGCTCAGTTCACATTTTTAAGAAACTACAGGGTGTCAGTCAGACTGACACTGCATCCACCTCTGCCAATCAGTCACGTCCTCTGGTTTGGAAAACCTCTAAATGAGGGGCAGAGGCTTCAGCCTTGCCTGATGGGGTATGTGAGGCAGAAAGGGGTCACTACTGCCCAGCTTTCCATGGTCAGCTCACAAAAGATTATTTTGATTATGGTCCTTCCTAAAATTTTTCCCTACAGCTACTCAGGCAGAGCAAGTATAAGAATAGTATAAAGCTGTTCCTATATTTAACCACACAGCTTTGTGTCATTAAAATGCATAAGTCTCATCATAAAAAAATAAACCCAACATGGTACCAGAGTAGATAGTCTTGAAGCTTCTATAATATTTTTAAAATGGAGCATAAGAAAATTATCTGGAAATAAATACTGCTGAATAAAATATTTAATATTAATTTTATTTTCCTTAATTATTATTTATCTTTCATATTAATTTTATTTACCTTTATTTTTATTTCACATCTTTATCCCAGTATGCCAAAATACATGCTAAGCAACAAGAAAAGAAAAGACTAAAAGCATGACATATGCTATAATTATCTGCAAAACAACACTGTCTGGCCAGTCAGCATCCAGTTTATGCACTTATCAGGGCTAGAACTATCAGAGATCTTCAAAGATTCACTAGGGCTGTAAAAGTCTCATGTCTTTTCCAGTTGCATTTGAGATGTCTACCACTCCCCCTTCCTAGTGATACCTGTACAGCGACACTTCACTTCCATTGTTGTACCACCACACTGCACTAGAAAACCCTCTTTCTGTTTTACCAGTACAAGATGTTCACTCCAAATTCCCCCTTTACCATTAAAAAACTACACTTCCCATTTGCTTTTTCTTACATGTTGTTGAGGATTCTTCTTTCAATAGTTATATTATTTGAATTTTTAAAAATAATTAAAATTAGGTTTATGTGAAACGCATAAATTCTCTACAAAATATGAATAACATTATTAAAAATTTTCATGAGAAGCTGAACATTACCAAGGCTGGAAAACAGCCCAGGAAGACAAAGTTCCAGATCTCTATAATTAGCAAACTGGAATTTTTTGGTTACTTTCATACATGGGGAAACAAAATTATTTTGTTTTACAGTAATCACATAAACCCACTTTTCTACTTTTAGAAGCTGTACTTTTATTGAGACCTTTTATTAAATTTCATTACATTTTTTACCTTAATTCAAGACTAGAAAAATTCAATCTCCAGTTTGCACATGAGAAATATGAAAATTTCCACCAATAAATATGAGAAACTAAAATCTCCATTTCTAAAGAAAGCAAAGCCAAAACCCACACGCTGTGCAAAAATATTCAGTGCAGGAAATTTCCAAGCCAATCTTTATCACGTTCCTAACCTCCCAGGTGTGCTAATACTTTCTCACTGTCCTTGGCTTTGCCAAGCCTTTGAATGAAAAAAGCTCTCTCTTGGAGTTGTGAAACTAA